>PNEQ01001589.1:0-18562 GCA_003012365.1 Medauroidea extradentata | reverse complement strand
CGTCTGGACTCGCGAGTTACCGAATACCGATTGCGCGATCTACACAACACCAGCCATCTTGCAGCCCGTCCTCCCAGTCAGTTCTGCCAACCGTTGTAACCGTCATTGCCTGTCATCATATACACTTAACTATTTACACAACACACTTCCATGTCATTCTGTACACATAACTATTTACACAGCACCTACCACACGACACTATTGATGTTTGATAGCTGTGCGTGTGTATGGAATTGCTTCAGAGTAAGTTTGGAAGTTTTAGACAATTTTATTATTTGGGTTATGATACAGTATTAAAATATTACCAGTATTGGCTGCCCGTAATTGTGTTTAAAGAATTTTGTTTATTGGTGATACTGATACATATGCTTGCTAATTTCTTGTATGACATAGGTATATGGCACAATATATCCTTGGTGGTAATAAAAATTATCAAAGATAGTAGAGAAATGTACTGACATATAACTTGAAGAAAGGAAACCCCTGATACAGAAGCATATCTGTCGAATGTTGCAATCAAAATGGTATTGATATACATATTGCATTGAAATATGCAAATTGTGGGTTTGTTGTGGGAAAAATTGTTTTTGGCCTGTGTTTATCATGTGTAATTTTGAATGATTTCTGCAATGGGTTAGTAGGTAATATAGGCACATGGACAGTTTTATTTGGACCTACAACATTGCGAATGAATGTTGCCATGCTGCAAAAAAAAAAAACCATATCACAGTACCCTTAATTTTGAAGCCTGAAAGTTAGGAATAATATTCTTGCCTGAGCTGAGAATCTTGGTGCCTGGAATGTGGCATTTAAACAAGCCAATACCAATGTCATGTGTATGTCAACTACTCATGTAGATTACATGAATAGAATAGAAAGATGTCAAGATTTTTGTTTTTGCTCATTGGCTAGATCTGACCCCATTTAATAATTAGGCTACCTTTGCGATTATGTCTAAAACCTAGTCTACAACTCTTGAGGGGAAAGAGGACCTCACTTCTAGAATACTTGCTGCTTCATGAGATACCACCTGAACAACTCCAGTGATGTTTGACTGGAAGTATGTAGCTTCATGTGATGTTGTGCATGCAACGAATTCGTAAGACGTATCGTTTTGAACAGCTGTTGCGAACAGTGGCCTTTATATTTGCCAGTTGTAATCGTAGATAGTTCATCTCTGTATATAAAATGAAATGCCCCACCAATTCATTCACAGCCCAACCGCTGGACCTAGAAACGTGAAATTTTCGACGTAGCTTCCCCTCACGGTGTAGGCACCCAGTAAAGAAGGCTTTTTCGAAACTCAAAAATTAAAGGCGTGAATAGAGGCAAAACGTGTTTTCGTGAAATTCTCGATAACTCTCTAACCTGATGATTATTGTTAATTTTTTTACTTCAAAACATTGCCTAAGCAAATCATATTTCATAATTTTTCAATTTTTAAAAATTCTGAATTTAAGGGGGGGGGAAGCTGTTAAATGTGTTTCAATACTTCCTCTATTTCTTTTAAACTACTTAAGATATCGAGGTGATCGTTGCATCAGAATGGTGGTCATGTAAATGTTTAAAAAGTGGATTTAGGATTTTTCAAAATTTGTCCTTGAAAGACGGTAAAAAATTTTAATGTGTTTTCAATTTATCATCCGTATCTCCTGAAACATTTGAGATATTGAGGGGTTTTTGCTTTAAAATTAAGCTTACATAAATATCTAAAGGTTAATTTAGGATTCTTCAATATTCATCCTTGAAATTTGAAAGAACTGTGCAATGGGAGTGCATGACTGGATTTATTTGCTTGGACATAGGCCTACTCCATTGCAAAATAAATGACTGTCAAAAGAAAACTAAAAATAAAAATAAGACAAGAAAACATAAATAAGCAGAGTATGCTTTAGTCATCAGGATACATACACAACATGAAATTCCAAAACTGGAAACCCAAAAATCTAGACTGGCCGAACATGCATGGAAAAATAGCCACAAAATTCTTTGTGAAGACTCTAAACCACTTACACAGGAAACTGACAAAATTAAAAGAAAAATAAAAGAATCAGCCTTTATTATTAGCAATAGCAATATTTTCAGTCAACGGAACATTGAATTATAAAATATTTGGATCCCATTGACTAAAAGAGAAACAAATTTACAGCACAAAATAAAACAAACACTCAACCCACCACAACCAATCAGTCAATACATGCTGCGTGACCAATCAGGAGACAGCTCGTCTCCCATTGGCTGAGCACGATAAGGGGCTTTACCCTATATAAACCCATGTTTTTTTCCAGTCTCCTCATCAGTCGCACTCGTGTTCCTGAACCCTGTGAGTCTACTTGATGACAGGAACAGATTCCAGTTCCCGAAACGTCGTTCATACTGACTTTTTGGAAAACTACTGTGTTGTATTTCGTCTCATCGTTTGTGTTTGTTGTTTTTTCTGTTTGTGTCCGACATCTTTGTGTTTTGTTTAGTCTCATCGTTGTGTCGTTTGCTGTATTTCTGTTTGTGTTTTTGTTTCGTCTCATCGTTGTCGCATGTCAACTTAGGTCTCTTTTTTAGATTTTTGTTATTTCTTTTATTTTCTGTTTGTTCCTTGTTTTATCAGACCTGATTCCAGTTTTGGAATTTCATGTTGTGTATGTATCCTGATTACTAAAGCATACTCTGCTTATTTATGTTTTCTTGTCTTATTGTTATTTTTAGTTTTTTTTTTTTTACAGTCATTTATTTCGAAATGGAGTATGTCCAAGCAAATAAATCCAGTCATTCATCCTTGAAAGTTGGTAAAAAAAAATAGTGTTTCCAAGTAATCATCCATATCTCCCAATCCATTTGAGATATTGAGGTGTTTTTTGCTTTAAAATGAAGCTTACGTAAATATCTGTAAACGGAACTCAGGATTTTTCGAAATTCAACAATTATGGGTGTGAAAAGTAGTAAAATGTTACAGATCTCCCGAAAAGTGAATATTGACCATGGAGAAATAACTCAAAAGTTGCAATCGATAAATTTTTTCTCTACAAAAGACAGTTATTATCATAGAGAAATAAAGAGGAATTATATACAAAGAAAGGTTCTGCAATTAAAGTGCGCTCAGCGAAGTGGACTGGCTAAAGCTGTTTGTATATGTTGTATTATTTTTGACAACTAACTTCTTATTTCATATTGTAAAGATATACCGAGAATATAGTAACACCACCAATTAATACATATTTAAAAGTTTGCTACTCTTTTCTATAGTACAAGTGGGCGAAGCCGCAACAGGACAGCTAGCTTAAATATAAAACTGGTTCTCACATTCCATTAAGTTTTTGTATTCCTCTGTCACAGGCATCTGAAAGCTATTTCCTTTGCAACACTCAGCTGTGGTGTTTATACTTCAAGATTTTTGTCTCAAATTTGATGTGTATGCCTTTTATCCATCTTACTTGAACGTTCTCATGTAATTTTCAGTGGTTGTGATTTATGTTATTATTAGAGGCCGGAAAATTTTGTGACTTCAATGACCTGCATGTTAGAATCCATTGTCCTATGCATGTTCAACCCCCGTCTGTTCGTTCATTGTCTGTTGTTCCACTGAGTAGCAGCTAGTGGACAAATGGTACGGGTTTGAGTATGCACAGGACAGTGCATTCTAACATGCAAGTCATTGAATCAGCGAAATTTTCTGGCCCCTAGTTATTATTTTTTGTGTAAAATTTGTTTCATAAAATTCAGTATTACACAAATGAAGATGTGAGAGTGTAGTCTCTCTTAACAGAAGAAAAATCAGCAACCTGCGTCAGTTGCTATAAACTTTTCGAATTAGTTTTTGACTGTATTTCCGGTTTTTTTTCCTATTACATTTACAGACTGTGCATTACACTATTGTAGTGAGTTTTTTTTATTGTTATTGTGCAACACACACATTGAACTAAATATAAGATGTAGTAAAGTCTATTAATAAAGTATTATAAATAAGTTACATACAGTAATGTTTTCCTGTAACAATAGGTGTAAAGGAAAGCCAAATTTTTCAATTGTTTGTTGTGGTTATGGTAATTTTTTTTACTAGAAATCGACCCTAACTCTTCTGTAAAGCATTAATTAATTTTGTGTATTTTTTTATAGGAATTCCATGAGCTACCGCGGTGCAATGCTAAACATAAACAGGTACCGGATCAGAGCATCTTCGTGTCCTGACATCTACAGAAATTCTATGATAACCATAGCAAAGGAAGATAATGAGGTATATGGCACTTAATGCTATGTTAGTTATTAATAGGTAAAATTGTATTGAACAAGTGAAAAGATTTCATTTTAGCAAGGGGTGCAACACCAATGCTGACAGCCTCTCTCTATTTGTGACCAAATTGAACGCCACATTTTGCAGCCTGCAATATATTGTATACCAATGTCATTTCTTGAAAAATAAAAATTGTTCCCTCACCCCTGCTACAGTACACACTTCCCTATCTTTGTCTGCAATATGTAAAGCTTTCAATTTGGTCATATAACAAAAGAGCAGCGTAACAGTCTAGTTCTTCTATAACGGTCTTTGTACTATACACTGACAGTTTCATTTAAATATTTGAGAGTTAGTAAACTATGAAGAATATACAAAAAAATAAACTCAAATACAGTAACTTTCTAGCATTTTTTTTTTACAATAATCCAAGAATGTTTCCAACATAGAGCAAAACAACAACTATACATAAGATGGCAGACTAAACAAACAAAAAAGTTTCAAGCATCGCTGCTAGGCACAACACTGGTGCCACAACAAACAAAAACGAGTCAAATTTCTCGCAAACATTCCGCCCACCAAAATGTTGTGTTTTCTTTTTCTACTAAGCACTCAGCAGAGCACATAACGTGTGCAGTACGCACAGTAGCCACCCGTGCAATGTTATCTGTGCCTGGATGCAGCTTGACGATTCTTCCAATGCACCATTGCAGGGGAGGAAGTCGGCCTTCTCGCACGACGACCATGTTGTCCGGTTGCAAGCGCGTTGCTGGTTTCGTAAACTTTTGTCGCTGCTGAAGCGTGTGCAAATAGTCTTTATGCCATAGCTTCCAGAAATATTGATGGATTCACTTGGTTAATTGCCCCCGCTGGCAACAGTTAAGAGGTAGGTCAGTTATGTTGGGTTCAGGTACTGCAGTCAGCAGCTCCAGCGTCAGAAAATGTCCTGGAGTGAGTGTTGTCAAGTCACAGCGATCAGCACTCACTGAGCAGGGGGGACGGGAGTTGAGCACAGCTTCCACTTTCACCAGCACTGTGTAGAACTCTTCATATGTGAGGCACTGCTCTGACTATGCAAGTAAAATGAGTCTTACTTTACTTAAATACTGCTCTGCACTGAACAATTTGTAATTTTATAATTGTGACAAGTCCAACTCTTGCACATTACAATAGTAAAGCTCCACAGATGTTTTTTTTGTTCCATAGTTTTCGTACAAGCGCGTGTCAAAGTAGCAGTTTTACTATTTTCGCTACTTATGCAGAGTAAAAACTTTTCAGATGAAATAATTTATAGTGTAAGTAAATGCACTGTATTGAGCTACAGAATAACACGTTTGTCGTTTCACATAAAAATTGTTTGTAGGTACAGTACTTGCAAAAATTTAGGTACATTCAAGGATTTTTTAATGTCTTTGTGTAATTTTAAAAAGTAATTTTTATGTAAAATAACAATGTGCAATCTGTAGTTTATTAACGTTTACTTTCACGCAAAATTATTACATTAGTATCATGTGACTGGTTATTACTTTAGCAAAAATAGTCAAATCGCTACTTCAACATGAGTTTGTACGAAAACTGTGGAACCAAAAAATATTTTATGTGTGGGAAATACTGTTATTGTAATGTTTAAGAGTTGGCATGGTTTAGTATAGTCTGTTTAATGAAGAAATTCATTTTTTGACAGTTATGTTGGCATTTATTTTTAAAACAGTTTGCATGTAAAAACTTTTTTGTGTCTGCCTCATTTGGTTTGTGCAAAACCACACTCGGCTAACTGAACAATTGTTCTATACATAAATCTATATTAAGTAATATTTATTAGTATTCGACAGTTCTGAAGATTACCATGTGTGCATAGTGCTCCAGGAAAATACTTTTCATTTTGATATAGTACTGCACTGTTTGCCAGTTAGCTTAGTTTGTATGTTCAGAAATCACCTGTGATACAGGAACAGATTAATTTTTCCATTGAAAACGCTTTAAAAAGGATGCCAACACAACTGTCAAAATATGGAAGTCTTTCATGAGACAGGCTATACAATTACAAAACTAAGAATTTTTCAGTGCAGAGTGCTCTTAAAGATGCCATCTACTTGTGGAGGCTCAAAAGAGACTTAATTATTAGGGTAATTTATAGCGTGTGTCAAAGCCATGAGCCAAGCACTGAACTAGGATGCTAGATTCACGATGATCCATTTTACTTAAGTTACGAAACTTCAAGCGGTGACTATATAATTTTTTGGAGGAAAGTCTGTAGCAAAGTTTAGTGCACTTGAGTTTCACATATACATATGTGTTCAGTATCATGCTTATCTTTAGTGAATCCTGAACTGCAAATGTGAACATAGAATTGGTCGTACTGTGCTGAAATCTCAACCGGGCAGTTAGCAGTTAGACTTAATAGCATAGCAGTGTTTCTTTTATTCACTTTCTCGACTAGTTTAATATAAAATGTTACTATATTATTACGTTTCTCTTGAGTTACTTATCACAGCTTTTAGATACCTAGCTCCATCATTGAAGTCTATCCAGCTATCATATTTCTTTACTCGTGATTTATATACTGTTAATCTAGCATGAATGATCAGTTTCAGTGTGTGATGTAAAATTTCCTTGGCATTCTATCTACTTCCATTCCCACATAGCCATACAATAAATTACCTGATTTTTGTTGTCGGCCAATTTGATGCATCTATGAAATAGCTTCATAGTGTTTTTGAATTTATATCCACATCATTAGGTACCATTTCCTGGTTTGTGACTTGTAAGTGAAATAAAATGGTCTTTAGTTATATGAATTCTATTTACGAGAACTGATACACCTTTTACTAAATTGTTGACTTTTAAGTTCTTGAAAACAACATTGTAATGCCATCGTAAAAATTTTTAACATAGTACTGTATTAGCAAAACAGGCGTGTAGTTACAGTACGTTTTATGTCAGTTTACACGGTGTGAATATTTCAGTATCAGAAATTTTTGTGAATTAAATTACAGAAAAATTTGAGACTTGTGCTATAGAAATGTTTGTGTTATCGACAACTGTGCACACTTTAAATACAATAATTATATTAAAAGAAAGAGTTAGATTAATAACTTATGTGCCTTCTTTTGTGAAACTTAACTCAACATTTTGTTTCTAAGTTTGAAGTATGGTATGACTAAAAATAATTTAATAAATTTAAAAATTTTGGGTTTTTGTAAAACTTATACTCATTAAAAATTATTTTAGTTGGTAAATACTACTTGTGAAATTTTTTTTAGAAGTTTGCACTTTCAAAGAATACAATTTTACGTATTATGCAAGAAAATTGTTAAAGGGTGCATGAGAAGTTCTTTTTTTTTTTAGCCGTGTGCCTGGCTGTGGGACATCATGGATGTGCTCCGTGACATGGTGGACATGACCCTTTTCTCAGATATGCAGTTCCTTCTCTTCTCAGTCTCGAATTTTCTGCTGTATTCATGGTATCATGTTCCGTACGTGTTCCTTACGGACAAAGCTATTTCCATGGGAATCGACAACGTTGATGCAGCCTACCTCATAAGCTACCTGGGTATTCTCAACATGGTTGGAGAGGTGATTGTTGTAAATTGCTTTGTATTGTCATGCTCGACTGTGGGTATCCTTGTTTTGTCACATTAACATTACATTAAATTTTTTGAAAGTTGTACAAAACTACTGGTGTACTTATGCACAGATCAGGGAGTAAGTGGTTCAACTATTTACTAAGCAGAATGAATGATAAAAAATACAATAGAAACATCTTAAAATATACAATAAATTTTGTCTTTAAATTTTTCTGGTAGTAAATTGGTAAATTAAATACATAGCTCTTATAATGTCGCATATAACTTAACAGAATTTTTGAAATATCACGCCATGTTTCTAACATTCACATGCACCAAAATCAGTAATACCGCCTTACACATTTATTTACTTCAAATCAAAAGTTACATTGTTTCTTAGATATTACTTAAATGTTAAAGGAAGTAAAATGGCAAACTGAAAAGTTATTATTGTTTGTAATGGTATGTGTCTTGATTCAAACTCTCACATTCTTTTTTTACAAATAAATAAACTATAAGTTTCATTTTACTAAATTACTCTATCTATTCTCTCTCGTATACACGCACACACTTCTCTTGCTCACATATGCGTGCATTCAATCTCACTTCCTCAGAACTGTCTTGCAGCATTCCTAATTATGACAAGAAAAAAAATTTGACTTCCTAAATACATGTTCTACAAAACTTGCTGAAAAAGGAATGCTAGCTGGCATGCATTTGTAAATGATATTGTACTGATATGAAACAGCACAGTTGGTAATGACTGAAGAACTATGTGTGGCTTGACTCATAATTCGTAGACAACAGAGCTTGATGTTAAGGTAACTACCTTGGTGGATGTATTTTGCATGCCTGAGGCCTAGAAGTCAGAAGTACTATGGACTATTAAGCTCAAGACACTGAACCGAAATGCAGTGTTCTTGCAGATAGCTCTACTTTGTGAGATAGTCAGTATTGACTGTACCATTTTTTTTGCATGATATTGTTAATGTGGTGTGTAATCATATGTATTTTTTAGTTTGTTGCAGATGATATCTAAAATTGGTAGTAAAAAATTCAATTGTCTCCATTTTAAACCACAATGAAAGTAACTTCCAAGATCTTTGAATGTTATTTGTAAGTAGACTTTATTTATGCAAGCTGAGAAGTTTTTGAGTACATTTTGGTCATATGGGCAGGCATTCATTATAATTGGAAAGTTCTGTCACCGGTTGTGTGGGAGAAGGTAGCTCCATCAATGCTACCAGAGGTACGCATGTGCCCATTACGCAGTCAGCTGCAACAAGTTGAAGTTCAGTAGGGTGGTGCTACTGCAAAATAAAATAATAAATACTGGAAATCCCAGAGAAACAGTGCAGGCCAAGACTTTGAAGTCTGGCCGACTGGTATTTGAACCTGCAAAATTGTGTTGTAATGCAGATATCCCAGTAGTTTGCAGTCCTGGAATAAGAATTTCATTAATTGTGACTCAATTATGCAAGCAATGAAAGTGTTAACATCTTCAGTATTGATTCAGTGAAATTTCTGGGTTTTTAGTAACTGCACATAATGGCTTATGTACGCTTGTTCTGTGGGATAGCACATTCACTGACAGTGGCAGGTAGTTAGTTACCTTGAGTTGTTAGGGCAAAAAAAATTTGGCAGTCAGTGTGATGCTGACATGGAATAGTTATTTTCTTTTGTAGGAATGGCATAATTTTTTAATTAACCATGGAAGTTGCCATTAGGATCAAAGTAATTTTTAAAAATTAAACTGATTGAATTTTGTATTTGAAAGATAAATGTTTTAAATTTTAAGTACTGTAAATAATAAAGTTGCATGTTTCCATTGAACAATTTTGGACCAATCTGTTAAATTTTAACTGGAGTGGACCGGACGTTCCTATATTTAAATATAGAATTATTAATTGATTATTGTAAAATGATGTTTGATTAATGGTACTTATACAGATTTGTATGTATTTAATACTCGAGAAAACCTGTGATTATGATTTTGTGCAATGCTGTGTTCAGGTGATCCTGGGGTGGGCCGGAGACCAGGCTTGGTTGAATGCGGGGCTGGTCTACGCTGCCTGCATGACAATTTGTGGTGTGTCCACACTGATTATGCCATTAGTTTCTTCCTACATTGGTCTGGCAAGCCTTGCTGGCATTTTTGGCTTCTCTATTGCAGCAAACTACTCCCTTGCATCTATAATACTTGTGGAGTTGATGTCAATTGATCGATTCACGTCAGCCTATGGACTTCTGTTGCTTGTCCAGGGTGTGGCAAATCTTTTAGGACCACCAATAGCAGGTAGGAGACCCTTTGAAGCTGCAAGATTCTTGAATCAGAATCTTGGAATAACAATTTATATGAATTTATGGGAATGACCATATTACTAGACTTAGTCATAAATTAAGTTTGTGTTATGCCCAAAACCACAAATCTGTGTCTTCATATAATTCTGTTATGGCTCTGTATTACAGAAATCTAGGCCTATGTACAATTTTAAAGTACAGTATTATTTTTGGGGTTATTCTACTAGTGTACAAAAATATTTTTTTGTTGCAAATAATATATAGATTAAAAAGTACTGATTCATGTAGATCTGTTTTTAAAAAATATAATTTATTTACATGTCCTGGATTGTATTTATATTCCACTATCTGGTTTGTTATAAATAATGTCTAGTATGAATATAATACATCAATATGGTAAAAGAGGTATTAAAAAATACAACTTTAGTCCTAGTCAATCAGAAATAAGAATTGAATCCCTAAACTACTGATAGCTTTATCCGCTACCCTAAGGCATAGTTATGAAACAAATACGGTACCCGCAATATTTTCAAACGCCACCTTAAAAATTACATTATAGCTAAAGTTCCTTATCCTGTAAAGGAATTTTTTAATATAAAAGTTTTATATCATAATGGTACTTCTCACATTATTATATTATGTAAGCATATGCTTTTTGTGTACGTATTGATGATATATGTGTGTTTTTAAGCTGTATATTTAGGTAATTATGTGATTCACATTCTTGTTTAATGCTATGTACTGTGTTATTGCATGTTTGTACTTATCATATCAGAATGCTGATGAGAGAGTACGCAAATAGAAATCAAATCAAATATAGGCCTACCTACATCTTAAAAAAATAATCAAAATGTGAGTTATTTTAATTAATTTGGTGAGAGATATTACATCTTATTGATAACGGTCTGGCAGTTTTCTCTGCTGGTTACTGAACATTCAATTTAAATTCTTATATGTATTTATAACATATTATTTAAGCTGATATGCATACTACGGAAAATAATTCTGTGTCTGATGAAGAGATTGTCTTCACTTCAGTAGATTTTTTGGGTGTCAAGCAGAAAAAATATGTTCATAAGGTGTGTGTTAATTTTGAGAGTATACTATGGTTATACTAAATTTTAGAGTTTAATTTAGGAAGTTTAAAGGCTATTTTTAGAATTGTATTTATATTGTAAATTACTTATGTTTTATGTAAAAGTCGAGACTACAATTTTGTGTTCAATAATTTGTTATAACATCTGAATAGTATAAAGCTTTAACAAACATATGTTAGTGTTTTAGATATATTTTCATAAAAATAAATATATTTGATGTTTGTTAGCTGCGCTCAACAGTTAAGGTATTGAGGGTAGTTGGACATCTTAAGACTAGTGAAACTGGAGTGTTAGATGAATAGAAAACTGAAATACAACAAAATAACTTGCCATTCAGTTAGAAAGTTCTCAGTCTTCTTTTTAAATGGTCCAACGAGAACTAAATGTATTTTCACAAATTGGGAAATAGGTCTGTAACTTGTCCACTTTATCACTGCTGCCGCACCACATGTGAAACTTTGTTGTATATGGGTTGTAGGCTTTCGCGGCCATTGAAGTTACTTTTCTGGGCTACTGGTCTTGAGCTGCATCACATGTTGTTTCTTTGACAGTGTTTCAACAGAAGTTAAGGCTGCCATTCTGGAGGGTCATAGTCTGGTCCTTTTTTTGACCCAATGATGGCAGCAGTATCATCTGTTGAAGGGTTGTTGAAGAAACAACATACAACACGACTCAAGTCCGGAAGCCAAAAACATAAGTTGTTTCCTAAATTAACAAAACTACCCTTTGATTCTGCGTGTAGGAAATTTGATATAACGTAAACTACCTAAAACTAAACTGTCAAAAGGTGAGCATGAGCGAAAGGAGCAAGGCCTGATCGTAACGGTACAATGTCATTTAGGCGCTACTTTGTCAACGTCTCTTTGAACTCGACCTGTACACTAGAGTTAAATACTAGGGTCTAATACTGGACAGCTTTATGCTAATGGCAAAAAAATGTGGGAAAATTAATGTATCGACCTGTGGTGGAATGTAAATAAATTAAGGTTACTACTATTCTGTTAACATAAATTTTTCATGTTTTTAATTTGGCTTACTACTGGTTTAATCTTAGTAAATTGTTTTTGGTTGTAGCAACAAAAACTTGTTACTCGTCAACATGACAATTTTTCTTCATCTTGTTATTTTGGCAGCATAAATCTAAAATTAATAAAATATACAATAAAACTCCGATTTTATGAGCACTTGTAGTTCCTGAGAAAGACCATGTAAATCGCTGCCTTTTAAAATTCGGGGGCTAATTTTCACAGTGCTCGAGAATAACCTCATAAAATTCCTGCCTCGTAAAATCTTGGTTCTACTCTAGTGTGCTGTTATCTGTTGGCTTTAAGTGGAAACATCATCATTGTTCTTGTAGAATTGTGCAAGCAGTCTTATATTGGTTTATGGTGTATTGTCAGAGAACTATCACTAGCTCAGAAACTCCTGACCAAGGATCCTCGAAGGTGTTGCTAAACGTAGCCGAAGCCACCATACTTATTCCTCAAGCAATAAACCTAATACTAGGTGAGGAAAAATGCTTCCTCGGCTCTCACACATAACCCAGGTAACATTTAAGTCTCCCCAAAATTTTGGCCTAGATTCCTAGTGCAATGAGATGAATGACAAGGTTGCTCATGTGACGGGGGAATTGAGATGTCTGCCAGTACTCTCCAGATACTTCCTTTCATAAGCCAACAAGTGTGTCTCCACCTCACTTCCTGCTGCTTCTTTGCAACCACTACAATATCCAAACAGTAATGGAGCCTACATGGGGGTTTAAACTCTTAATGCTAAGTGCTCTACTGCTTCATGTGTTAATGTCACAACTGCTATTCTGACCTTATCCAGGCTCCCTATTGTACTGCACCGAGAAGAACTCTTGCTGTGTGACACATGTTATGCTCTTAAAAAGACAAGTTAACACACTGAACATTAATCAGGCATTCTGCTTCGTGGTCGTGTATCAGTTACACGTAAATTAATTTAGCCAACAGTTGTATTGTTGTAAGGACAGTGAAAAACCCTGGAGGATAATATAAGCTTTAACTGTTACATTTTATTGCACTGTACATTTTTTCCAAGAAACGTGTCTGATTTACGACTGTATAAACCATAATAAATATAATATTGTGCTGGTCCCTCATGTTTTATAAATTATTCCCACAATTCTATTCATCAATTTTTCGATGTTGTTCACATGGACTGAAACTTCAGATGTAGCAAAAGAGGACTTTCAACAATTCAATCAATTTACAAATCTGTATAAAGGAAAGTATTTTAATTAAATACTAGGCAAATAATATTTTTACACCTTTGCCACATCTATAAGTAACATAAAAATTGAATGTTTATTGATAGTCTGCATGGGTAGCACAAGTTAACATTGTATCACGTTTAAAGCACTGTACTGGAGTTTCTCAGGAAATGTGGGAAATGTACGGGAAATGTACTGGAATTGGAAACGCCACTTTTGCTGGACATCCTGTTAATACATAGAGGAATGTGACGTCACTGATGTTTTCACAGGTTACCACATGTGGCACTGCTTTGTACCTGTCCATTCTTGTACATCACTGATCATATATCTGAGTAAGGCAGTGTCAGTGCACTGAACGTAACCAGGCTGGTGCCAAGGCTGGAAATGTTACCCAAACTTAAACCCTGGTTATTGCCTTCTGGGTCCCAATGTCATAAATTTAAAAAAAACTATTTTTGCTTCTTTATTCATAAACAGTTCTTCGTATTGTTGGTGACATAATATTTATATTTATGATAAACTTATCATAAAATTTTAAATACACTAAGAAAAATATCACTTTTATGATTACACCATACAGACACTGAAGTCAATGAAATGAAGGGCACCAATTAGCTATTCTACCTGGCTGAGTCAGAGGAGCATGAATTCCAGGTCATATAGGATCCATGTGTAATGATTTATATCTCTGTGCGTATCTATGTATTTAATGTTGGCACATTCGGGCTGGTATCTCTGTTCATTAAGTTGTAGACCAGTTTTTAGATGATTGAAACCTAGTGTTTGACTCTACACACCATATGTTGTAAGTCAGGGCAGTGTCTGACTTACCCTCTTTATTCTTGTTTGAGCCAGGAGCATGCTCTACACTCTCAAACACACATTCTTGAAAGAAAAGTTAAACTCTGTTGCAAGAGTTTTCTCTACCGTAGAATCACATGCCATGCAGTAGCCCGGAACTGGCAGTCACACAAGACCACTTAAATCACACAATAATTGTATAACAATTGGGTTGCGCAGTAACTAACACAGTACATCTGAAGAATACTAAATGTGGTAGTCTACTTCACACATGTACATGTACTATATACAAGTGTTGATGCTGGCAGCTAAATGTAGACGCTTGTTGCCAGAACAAAAGGAAAATGTCCTAGTCAACAGCAACAGTGTGTATGAGGTGGCGACAAATAAAGGTTCCAGTTAAGTTACAATGAAAACAAATATAAATGTCATATAAAAGAAACGCAGAATTCCCAAGATGTGAGACACAATTGGCGACAGATTACCAAGAGACTGGGAGGAATGGTATGTTTGCTCGCTACACTTTGCAGACACACTGTGAGAACTAGAATTGCATAACGGCCAAAATACAAATTTAAATTAACATGCAAGTTAATATGTATTTAGCTTAGGTCTAACATGCTGTGTAAACAGTGACGTTAGTATTTACTCAACAGACATTAGACACGGACGTTATTAAACAAGCACATGGTAAACGCTTAACCTAAGGGTTGCTGCCCTGCCAGACTGGTTTAAATATTTTTCTGATAAATAGAATAATGTAAATCTTTTAATGAGAAAATGGCCAACCTGTGTACATGAATCAGTCCTGGCCGTCCTATGCTTTCTGCTCAGTCCTAAGTGATTGTGCTGGCTACTGAAAAACAAAATGGGGTGACAGAGCCTTATGTCCAAGTCTGGCTTGCACACAACACACTGCCCTTCCCAGTGTTCCATTATGCCCACACTGTACTCCTGTAAAGTGGGCTTGTGTGTCTGGTTTAGGTCGGGGGCAGAGGGTGCGACAGTGAATTAAAATGTTACATGCAAGTTTTTAGAGTAAATGTTCAGTTGCTTATTTGATTAGATATTAAATGTCTTGCAATAACATTTGAAACAAAATTATTTTGGTCAACAAAAAATTTTAGTAGGAAAGGCTTCCCCCCACCCCACCCCCTATCCGTCACAGATGTTACCGTACTCTGTAACATGAGTGTGTTACATGTATTTGTATGAATGTCACTTATTACTTTTTAATTACCGGTACTACAGTGGATTCTCTATCCAGCGTTTCTCATGGGACTGACAAAAATTTCAATACATGAGGGATTTCAATGGATGGGGCCTAAAATGCTGTAAAATAAAGAAATGGGTCCCAAAATGTGTTCCATGGATGCAGATATTTCAATCCATTAGGTTTCAATACATAGAGAATTCACTGTATGTAAGAAATATTCTTGCATTATGTACAATACAATGTGTATAAAAAATTAGTGATTTTAACACCCAAGATTACATAGAGACAGGAAATCTTTGAAGTAATTGTATAGGTAATTTTGTACTTTAGTCAGTACAATAGTTAAGTTGCAATAACCCCATTAATTTAGCATATAGTAATTACTTGCAGATCTCCTAAACTGTAAAAGTGTTTTTAAACTTTTTAAGTTCTGAGTCAACTGTGATAACATATGTGGAGGTTGCAGAGATTAAGGCACTTTACTACAAAATTATGTATAGTCTCTCATGTAAGAATTCCAGTTATTGACAGTTACGAAGAGTTCACGTGGATAAATTTCCGCACGAAAATACTTTTTAATTTCATGTATGTACTCAATAGTTGAGAGCAAGCTGAGTGTTTTTGTGCAACAAGCGCATGTGGCAGAGGAAAATACTGCCTGTTTCGTGAAAATAGTTGTTTAAAAAAATTCCAACACAACTGTCAAAACGAGGAATTCTTATATTAGACAGACTATACAGAACTTTCTTCTATACTATGAAGTAGTGTATTTTCATATTTACTGTAGTTGCAATAAAAAAATTGGCGGGAAGAGGCCACTAGCCTTTCTAATTACATAATACAATATGGTACACAAGTACTTACATAGTAGTATTCGTTGATAGAACATACACAAGAAAGGACGAACACATTTTCCGCAGAAGCGTGGAGGCTTGCAACGTTTCGCCAGCCGGGAATGAATGGCCACAGAGCTGATACGAAAAAAGCCTTAGCTGGGTTGTTTGTTGACCGACATGAAAAGTCAGTTGCAGCACATGCTGCTTCACATCAATCCGGTTTTGACTCTTGTTACACTACCAGAGTGGTGAGGGCTCTACCTCAGCAGAACAACTGTGCTGAGTTGAGACGCTGGGGACTGGCTCACCAATACATCACCCAATCCAGACAGCCACCTGGCCTTAATATCAGATAACCTCTCTTCTCACTTTCAAACTTCCCACCACACCTAGTGTGTCCTGCCTGCTAGGTGCACTGATTACCAACCTCTGCTGAACAATAGACATCAGTGTGCCTCCACTCGCTGCCTGAAGAAGCCGCCCGGCCGGCGAAACGTCGCAAGCCTCCGCGCTTCCGCGGAAAATGTGTTCGTCCTTTCTTGTGTGTGTTGTATAGGTCGTTTGGAATAAAGTGAGCACTAAAGATTTATCCTTCGAAAAAAATCACTAGCCGTTACTGCATATACGCCACCACTAACACGAGTTACTTTACTGCTTGTATGGTTGGTAGTGATTCATCGCATGGAGTTCTGTGTATTTTCCTATTTGTATACAACATTAGTGAAAGAACAAATTATGAAATCGACCTCTCTGTATTTAATTTACTTCAAAATATTTACTTATGATCTTATTGACATTCATACTTACAGATAATTAGACTCAATTGGCACGAGAATAATGTTACGCTATCGTCGACTGCGACTCTTGGTCGTCGCTTGCTCCGCGCTTTAGACAGTTCAAAACTCCACCAACAGGTGGCATCAGAGTTAGGTTCTCGTTGCCAAGTTGCATCATTTGCGTGAGTTTGTCCGTTGTGCGTATATACACATTCAAAAGTATTGAAAATTACTTTGAGTATTATTGCCGAAATGATGTGAAACCATCGGTAATCTGTAAATTAGAATAGAAACAAAATACTTTATATTTCATATGTTAAGAAAATACGTTATTTATTGTTTCTGAAGTGCGTCGTCGTTGTTCGTGGCAGTAGAACTGAACGAAACTTGAATTATTGAATTGCGTGTGTCATGTCTGTTTTTAGTAACAGTTATGAGTTACAAATTCAAATAGAATATGCCCTCATTTACGAGATTCGTAATGGCAATAGTGCGTGTTTAGATTCCAGACTTTAACTCGCAGGTATTTATAACTAAGATTACTTTTTATATCTTATATTCAGCCCCCGTGCATTTAATGAGTAGATATTGTAGCTAAAATTTATCGAAGCAGTTTAATGTAGTTGTAAACATTGCACAACCCTATGTAAATAAAAGCACGTGGCATAAATTGTGTTTACATTCGGCAGAAAGATATAAACTGGCAGGAAATAGAAATTTATCAGGGCTTTTTTGAGTGTTCACTTTATTCTGAATCACCTATATCAACGAGTACTACTCTGCAAGTACTTGTGCACCGTACTGTATTATTATTATGTACCCGTTAACACATACTGCCCCGATCATTTACAATTTGAGGTTCCTCTCCACAACAGAACCGTGTCCGCCATTCAACATGTCCGGATACCAACTGTCTATCCTCTGTTGCCAACTTACACATTACACAAAGTCCCAGTACACTACACTCCTTCCCACCAGGAATGATTACTACCCTAGCACCTTAACTACACCATCCCTATAAACAGTTAAGCACGTAGTCATACAATTTCCTTGGCTTCCTTTTAACTCGTGATGAGGATGGTACCACTGCCCCCGTTAGCGGTGTCTTCTGTGCCTGCTGTGCCTTGGCCCTTATTGGAGACCTCTGAAGTGAAAATGCCAGAGTTCCAGCAAGCTCTTCTGTTGTCTGCCGTCCAGAATAGCCAACTTGAGTTTCAGTTCTTTCCTGATTCTCACCAGGAAACCCTAAAAACGGTAGCTCCAGGTGCCCCTTCCATGGAGAACAGGCCACTCGCTGAAGAGGTCGCTCCTGGTTGCTCGTTCCCTTACCAGAGGATACTGGCAGCGTTGGTGTATTGCCTGGAGGCTTCAGCGGGTGTTTGGAAACCTCTGGTCCTGATGAAAAGGCAGCTTGCTGAAGCGGTTCTCCCCGGTGCCTAAGCTCCTGCACCCCTGCTTCTCTCGATGAAGGACTTGAAACATCTTGGGGCTTCATATCAATTGCT
>PNEQ01001586.1:10643-27529 GCA_003012365.1 Medauroidea extradentata | reverse complement strand
AGTAAAGAAGCGCTCCGCCCCCTTCTGCACGATCCGAGCGTGGCTCCCCTCAGCTCACTCACTGAGGCACGCCTCGGGCCGGAAAAACCCCCCCGCGATCTCCGAGGGACACAGCCCGTCTTAGCCGGCGACGGCTTCCTCTCACGCCCTCCCTCAGAGGGCGACACACCGCAACCGCAGAAGGGCTGCGTCGAGTCAACCTTATACATTCAATACATAGACAATTAAAACTTACATTCTTCCTGGCACGTGGTAACTATAGTCTTAGAATAGTAAATACCTAGGTTAATTGACAAATTGAAATTTATACTCATCTGTAACATTGGACAAAATGCTATGTTACAGAGCTTAAGTGTTCTGTTAGGTTTCATGTGCTGTTTGATGGTCAAAGATCTTACCAAGAATATAGCATATGCTATGTTTAAAAGAAAATTATGGTAACACAATCTGAATAAATGTTATGGCTCAAAAACAGAAAATACAAGAAAATTGTCTAACACTCCCCTGCAAGGGGAATCGTACTGATCTATAAATTCTTCAATTTTCTCTTTAAGTTCCATACAGTGAGAATTATCAAAATTTTCCATCTGACATAGCCACACCTTCTCTACCTTTCTTAGTAGTTGACTAGTAACCTTCTGGAAGAAGAAAGTCATTTTTTTCTATGGATGGTTACAAATGAAGTATAAACACTAGTAGCCAAGCAATACCAATGTTTTATAATGTACAGAGATATGTTATACATCATGTTGTTGTCTAAAACACAATAGAAATGTACAGACTAAATTATAGAGCAAGAGTTCAATTATTATAAAATGTTGGGTACATAACCGATCCACAAAAAAAAAGTACGCCGGTTCAAGTAGCACACTGAGTATAATACAGTCACAAGTGCTGAAAATTAATTAGTTAAAAAACCTACATTGAAGTTTAACAATGCTATAAAAGCATAACAACTTGAGCACAATATTTTCATAGTTTAAAAAGTAGGTATAAATCCTATTATTTCAAACTTATTCTTATGTCTTATTGATTTTTTTATCTTACTGTCACGTCGTACAAAAATATTGTTATAAACTACTAATTTTTTATGGTTTTAAAGTGCTACAGAGTTATAGCAATGTTTACAGAAATTAATTTACCAATATGTTATTTCAGTAAGTTTCCCTTATTATTCACTATAAAGAAAAAGATATTGTACTGTCTAATTATTTACAAACCACTGCACACATTGAAACACAATATCTGTGGGTAGAACAATCACAACTGACACATATTATTGCATAAGGTGATTTTCCATTATCAAACTTTTTTTAAACCAATAAAGTATTACAAAAATAGTAAAAAAGTAATAATAGACAGCTAAGCATCTATAGTATACAGTGACGAGGTACAAAATCTATTTTAAATAGACTTAAGTCAGTTGTTCCCTTATTTCAAATCAGCTGACTCCACTTGACGCTTTTCATTTGATACCACTAAGCAACCGTTAAGTAAAATTGCTGATCATTCTCTTTAAAATTTTGATTTTACATAGAGAGAACAGATTCCTCCTTCTCTCCCCCCTGCTGCTATACTTTGCGGAGAGGTGAAAATGTTTTTGAGTTTCGGTATTGACGATACTGAAGGCTTATCGCACGTTACTATCCAATTACGAACAGCAGCGGCGTAGTGTCATTAGATGGTGATACTCCCGGCATTTCCTAGCTAAAAGTAAAAAATATTATACCTATTCTACGCAAAATCTACTCGGGAATTTAGTATACTAGCTTGAAAACCAGGGTATATCTCTTCCTTTTCTTCTTGTCTCCTCTGTCCTGAGCAATGCCAGCCTGGCCTGGCGCATTGTTTTAGGGGCTTACAGGTATATGCAGTGTGTGATGAGGTAGTGAGAAACGTGTGCAAACAATGACCTATCTTCATTCTATTTCTATGCGCACAGCACCAGCACAGAGAGGTTGCAGTGACCAGACAATATTCTTTCCTTTTCGGGTTCTTGATCTCTCATTCTCTTTCTTCCTTGCCCATGCCACAGGTCACAGAGTGTTGGTTTTCGTGATTTTCTCTGCAGCACAACAAGCCATATACTAAAATAAATGGTAACCATGTACCAAGAGACGAAGGGACCTCATAAACACTGGTCTGTCATTTACAGTAGCCAGTGCGGGATGATTGTCACAAATGGTTTTCGGGTTAAATATCTTGATGCAGTTATCTCCCTCTTCCTACCCTTCAGTTGAAGTAATCACGTTAGGAAGCACGGTTACTCAGTTGTCATGACTCGTGAAGCATTCGTCCGGTAAAAAAAATACTTCTATTGCAATACCATGTGCACATTTAATTACATTTCTTGACTAGGATGTCCTAGATGTGTTTGCAGAGAAATGACGACAGAAAACTGAAATTATGTACAAAGTCGTGTGAGTCACATTTACTTGTATTTTTCAAAAGCAATAATTTGATCATATGTATGAGTATTTTAAAACAATATTTATTTTTTTGTCAAATTTCCTCTCACAATACAAAAAATTAAGTTGAATAAAATAAAAAACACGCTATAAATTTGAGGCTATACTTAACCACAATGTGTTGTTGAACTAGGGCCCGCAGCAGTCCCCAAAGCTCGTTCCTCAGCACCAACCCTGGGTCTACCTCCAACCCCCATAACACATTGGCCTCATGATAACTACTGATGGAAATAGCTATATTGTAAATGCAAGGCCGGTGTACTCAATAGGCCAAAAAGAGGTTCATAAAGGTTATTTACTACAGTCGTCAACAGTTGAGAAACTATTCTGCAATTTGCAATCTGCTTTCTGGATTACTAAACCTGAAATACATATACCCTTGTACATTCATGCCCTAAATACCATTTCCCTCATATATTGGTGGTATACGACCTGATGCATATGTCCTTTTCCCTGCATAGTGTGTGGGTGAGCCCGACCAAAAACCTGTCTTCTTTCATCGCACGTGCTACCGATGGCTTCGTCCAGTCTCCCAGAATTTAACCTGTTGGCATTCAAAAAGGCTAGAGTAATCCGTTCTCTAAATGTTCGACAATTTAGTTTCTGGATGATGGGGTCAGACACCCTTAATTTCGTGGGGTCGAAAAGAGTCTTAATTAGGCACGATATTGTGACTGCGTCCCAATTTACTCGTTGACAACGTAGTAAGGAAACAATGGGACAATCGCTATAAACAGTACTTTAGCCATGGTGTCAACAACATTTACACTCTGCCCGAACAGTCTCAAACAAGTCTACTAAATATTCCAATACATACAATTTGCTTGTCTTGAAATGAATCATTGGCCTCGTAATGCTGCTGGTCACTGGTAGGCTTCTGGAGAAACTTCACAATGATGTCCATTAGCAGCGCCTCCTGGAGATTCCTGGTAGTGGCCGCACCCTTCTTGACCGCATCAGAGGAAGGATTCCCATCATTTCGCACACAGCGCCTCGCCAATTCACGAATACTCCATTTCTGTCGTCTGCAAACAGTAACTCCACTCGTGAAGTAACAGTCACTAATTTACTGCATGACTCGCGTGCAGTTGTGTCAACAAACACATGTCGGTATACATCGGCGGACTGCCCAAGTGATCGCCACCAGGCCTCAAGACGTTCTCTCCGCCACCAACAACTAAAAACTGACTGATTTCCACCCCTCTGGCTCGACGGCCTTCAGGCACGATAAACACTGCCTCACTCTCATTGGCCAGTGCTCTCAACAACCCAAAAAAATTAGACACAAGGTCCAACTACAATAGCTATTTCCAGCTTAAAGTTCCACATGTTAAACACACCTTATAGTCTTTATTTCCACTATAACCATGTTCGACCTCTAAGGATTTCTGACCCATACGTGCGGTTAAAATCTGGGACTCCTCATACTTCAGGAAAATAACAAAACATCCAAGTTTCACTTTTATAGCCTGGTAAAGGCTACCTTGCTCGGACCCTAGTCCAGTTCAGTTGACGCATCATTGGATTTTGACAGCGCTTCTTGCTCACGTCATAGTACAGACCTCCTATAGACTCGGTGCAAACAACAGGAGTCCAGACGCGTCACACAAAAACCAAAGTAGAACACAAACTAAACATCGCATCGCCCTGGGCTTTACACCAACCCTTTGGGCATAAGTCCCCACACACTTACGCGTTTAAAACAAATAAATCACACAAAAAGTTATTTTGCCAAAGTTCCATCTGCTTTCAAAAACGAGTCTTTCAAGTTGCCAACACACTTACTTGATAAACAAACCACAGAATTGCGTGTGTTCACTCACGAACATGCAAAACAGATACATACATATCTCTCCAACACTTTGTTTTACATATGTACAAGATATTATATAATTATAGTAATCCACTTGACATACCATAATAGCACCATAAACTTATATACTAATACAAAATAGTGACATCAGAGTGTCACAAATTATTATTGCAAAGTTACAGTTCTAAATAACACAATTTTAGTAATGTCACATTAGATTAATATATATCCTTGAAATGTTATAAAAAAAGTGGTAGAGAACAATTTATTAGTAGTAACTTAATTGTATTCAACAGGAACAAGATCAAACTATATACAATGGTAATTCAATTGATGTGTAAGAATTAAAACACACACGTTATTTTTACTAAATATATGGCAATAAACTTTATTACTTTAAATTGTAGGCAATCTTTAAAGCAACAAGAAGTAACTACTAACTACGTAGTGGCTGGTTCAACTCTCGGCAAAACATACACGGGTGCTTTTATACGTGGAAATTAGGCAGCCTCCTTATAACATATCAATGGACGCAGCCGTTTATAAGAAACAGTTACAAAATTCCACTGTAAACAATAATGCTAGGTATTTGATATTTGTACACAATAGAAACATGCAAAATAAGTCAAAACGGGGCTATTTTTTAATTTAAATATTCAAATTTTCCCGTGGGTGAAACCTCGGGACCTATTTAATTTTTGTGTAAAAAAGATATAGGTGTTCCTGTAACAAAACAACATGCTGCACCACTGAATGGACAGTCTTACATGTCCCTACAAGACTTGTTTTGAAGGAAGACAAGAAATGGTTTTCTTGTTCTACCGTTGTATCCTGTATATTCAATCCTGGAACCTTGTTGTCCTTTTAGTATTCACTGAAAAGTATGTTTTATAGAACTTTGTATTTTAAAACCTATAAATTAAATATCATGAATCCATGTTTGTTTATTTAAGGGATTCTCTCTCTTTGGCAATTAGCATGATAGTTATCCACTGTGCAGGTACATAACTTCAGCCAGTCTGAACTACAAGCTTTGTCTGTTTTTCATCAAGTATAGTATAACAGGTCACCTTCACTCTGTGTACACCCAGTCACTGTAAATTTGTTTAGTACTTGCAAAATCGTAAATAGACAATGCATACATGTACAATGAAACAATGAATTTACTCTCGTTTGGAAAAGCACAATTATTTTAGTATAAACAAACACTGTCGGAGTAAAACTCTGATTGCTAGACCTGAAATATGTGCGTTTTCTTTTGGAAACAACTGTCAAGTTTTTTGTAACTTTCGCAATTGGCCCTCAAATTATTTGGTACTCTCTGAAGGGCACAGAGTTAGTAATAAAGTAAAAATTAAACTTAGGTACAACCGCACGGTATCTCTGTGTCAGCGAGCAGCTAACGAAAAGCTGCTGTCTGCTTGAGAACACAGATATTCTTTGAGGCCAGCCTACAGGTTAGTGAAGTTGAAGATAACAGCTTGACTCTGTGAATTAGGATGTTGATAATAAGACATTTTATCACCAACAGTCATTACACCAGTAGATATGACACTGCATATCATTACTTATAAATGGGCTCTGACTGCTTGGCTCAGTGCTTAGAGCTGTTAGCTGCTAAGCCAAGTGTCCCGGGTTCAATTTCCGGACAGAGAGTTCAAAATTTAGGCCCAGGCCACACAAGCGGAATAGCAGAAGAGAGTCAGCCCTGCAAATAATGCTGTCGCTACTACTTACAGTGAGATTGAGCAAACATTACGGCAAGCACGTTGAAGCAGAACTTCACTTGCCAGTCGCATGGCCCAAATGCCATACAAGAACGGAACTATCTCATCCATTGCCACCGACATTACATTTGTTACGTTTTCCTTCTAAACTGTCCACAGTACAAAAACTCTTGTCTCAACACCTCACAGCGTGGTGGCCGCACCATAACTATTTTGCTCGCATAGCCCAGGCCTTCCAGTTGCCTCTTCAGGTTCAGGACTGGAAGTTGTGTTGTCCTCTAATCTCCATGCTGCGGAAGGAAATGTCGAACCACTGCAGAATCACCTCACCCAGTCTGCCTAGAGGGGCATCGCAGTTTTCATCATTCAGCACCCCAGTGGTTCTAAACCGGTCTTCAAGCAGAACACTAATCATTATCACTAATTAATAAATAAAATTTTTGGTGATCACTATACATATTAACTTAAAACTAATTGTATCATTCCACAAGAAAGAAAGATAACTATGTGTTAACAATACCTTCATAATTAAAAAAAAATACTAACGAGATGTCACTCTGTAACATTTCTCCACGTGATGCAGGTGCCGACTATACTGGATCCTCTACAATGTGTTTCAGATGGCATTTGCAGTGCTGTTCATGTGGTTGCTTTCTCTCGTGATGTCAGTGTTGGCCGAGGCAGAAAGCAACTCCACAAACACTGTAGCATCACAGATGGCAACCACCTGTGAGCCAGACTCTACATGTGAAGCTTTTGAAAACTTCGTGGAAGAAATCCTGTACTGCTTCACCAAAATACTAGATATTTTCATGTAGCAACTGTTGTTTGTACATATCTACACATGTACAAAAATTTTACATAATGCACTGTTAATAATGTCTAATGTAACATGCTCTGGGATACTTCTATAAAATGTGTTTGTAACAAATCATGCTCTACAATTTTTTTCATGAACTACGATCTGAGAAGACCAGTTCCCTGTTACCCTGAAACATGCTTTAAAATGTAATTCCTTTACAGTTTAAATTATTTATTACCACTAAACATTACTCAACGACATCCTTAATTTAATTTAAAGAAATTAATATCTAAAAATTTTTTTGGTGAGTTTACTTTTACATTCACTTTACAAACAAAATCATAACATTTTTTTGACCAACTTTTTCCTAAGCTGTCACCATGCAAAATAAATACCCATTGTCCTGACTCACCCAGTATGTATTTACAAATTTTTTTGACCAAAATTTGTGATCAAGTATATTTAACTCCAAAACATTGAGAGGAGTTTGTGAAAACAAAGGAGCATTACCATATCCAGTCTGTCCTCTTTGACTTGTAAGGAAGAAGTATTTAATCAACAATATTTCTTGACTATTGCCATTTATCCATTTGTGACATAGGGTCTACATTTCTGACTAGTATTTATAACCTCACAATTTCTCATTCTTGTTTGTATTCCTCATTTGAAAAATTACTCGAGGAAAACATATCCACATAACCATACTTCTTCAGGAATGGCAGTTGCCAACAAGCATACAATAAAAGCAGATCCCATTGCTTCCACTGATAAGCATTCCACTCTGTTTCCTTGTTGAAGCAATTGACAGATAAATCATCTGATGCAGTTTCCAGCCTGTGGCCATGTCAGCCTAGTATAACACCTCCATTGTCATCTATCCTCTTACCACTCTTCCTCTGTTACTGTCTTTTAGATAACTAACTCAGATATAAATATCATTCATGAGAAGAGATTTACACCAGTCATTTAAAAATCTGCAGTACCTGTGGCATAGGACCGATATTTGACTGAGGGGGGAGACAATATAATGTAGTGGACCAGAAGTTTTATTTATTTAAAAAATTGTGCAACGCACCCCCACAATTTGCTCTCGGCCTAACACCTGCCAATAGAACACCTCCTAAATCTCGGTTAGTTCGTGGGTTCGAGCCCTAAACAAACGAAAGAGGTGAAGTTCCTGGCTGTTACATCACTTTTAATTCCCAAATGAAGAGATTTACAGTCGCAGAGAAAATGTGCGTGGCATATGAAAGATTGACTAACACATTATGGCCGGGTTGTTTTGAATGAGTTCTCAGGCACGAAAAGCAATAAAAAAAATGCAATTACAAAAAAAAACTATTCGTCATCTCTACATCGCAACCGCGTTACCACGGTTTGCGGAACCACCAAAACTGTTGGAGAGAAATAAAAAAGGGATACTTAATTAACAGAGATGCCTTTCACGATATTTCCACTTCGCCCTCATAGTGCCGCTCCCTTTCTTTACTCTCCTCAGCAAAACAAGTCCTATCAACACACTGACTGTAACAAGATTGGGCACGGAACTCAACTATAGTTTGTTGTGTCATCATCATGTGTTAACTTTGGAAAACATACAAAACGTAGGTTTCTGTTACATAATGCAAATGGGCTTTATGTCACATACACAGCAAGGTCATTAGAGACACTGACATACAACTTGACACAGCAACAGGAACTGGGAGAAGAATCAGCCATGGCCTTTGTTAAGGAACAATCCCAGCATTCACCTGGAGCACTTTCAGGAAACCATGGGAAACTGATATTAGAATGGCTATAACCAAGGATTGAACCTGGGTCCTCCTAACTACGAGCTCAACACGTTACTGTTCCACCGCCTCGCTCAATGTGTAGGCCTGTGCTATGGAAAGTTACAAATTAACTGAAATTACATTTAGCTAGGCCTTAAACAGTTCCCAGTTTACTATGTGCAGCCATTAACTGTGTGTTAGCCAAATAAAGTGATATCAACTATAATTTCAGTTTTAGCATTAGACAAATGGACATAACAGTCATTGTTCACTTGTTATTCTTGTTTCTTGATAAATAATTAATTTGTGAAAAGGACCCAGCTGACTTTTTAAACTTATTTCAGATTTGTATTTGGTTTTACGGTTGATGCCTCAATTTTTTTGATCCTCTGTATCTTTTAGGAATACTTTACTGAAATATTGTTCGGTTTTTCAGGTTCATATGTAAATGCCACCCCTCAACCTATTCTCTAAACACTTTAAACATAGGTTATCAACTGTGTAGTTAAAGTGAAGTGATGTCTATTGGTCATACTTTTATACAGTGAAAGCTCATTATAAAGAGTACGGTTTATAACAACATATGCCCTATAACAACAACTTTATAGTGCACCAACCCTTCATAATACTTGTAAAATTATTTGGTTATAACAGCAATCTGCTATAACAACAATTTTTGTTGCCATTGAAAGTTTATGTTATAATGAGATTCTACTGTACTTCTAAACTGCAGAGTAAGCTAGTTCTTACACAATGGATTGCTACAATCGTGACGTCCCATCCCAGCAGTAAGTTAGTTTAGATGAAAATGTAGGTTAGTAATTAAAAACATTTGAAAAAAAAAAAAAAACTGGGCAAATACGATACCTTTAACAGCAATTAATTTATATTTCGCACTTTCAACTTTTAAGACATCGCAATTCTTTTATATACTACAGTTGTCTAGAAATGTTACAGCAACATTACTACAATATCCAAATGTCCAGAATTCAGTCACATCGCAAATGGATGCTGCATATGAGAAATAAGTCAAATATACTTCTTTAAATACTTTACCACATACCTAGTGCCTAACCTTAGACAACTTCAATTCACTGGACATCTGCGTAATCTTATTTAAGAAGTTAACTCACTAGAAATATATTGAAGTGTTGCTGTATAAACGTTAGGAAGTGTTGGCTAACTGATACAAACTCAGAAATCAATTTCAAGAACTAACCACGCATCCTGCCGGGTGCCAACTAACAACAGGAACCATAATACTACTACTTGATATTTCTCCTGCCTTATTATTACAAACCTTAAAGTATTATCAATAATATGGAGAAAAAAAAGGGTGTTCGTTCGTAATGCATGTAAATACAAACACAGCAAAACCAGAACAATATATGTAAGTAAAAGAATACAAC
Source organism: Medauroidea extradentata (assembly GCA_003012365.1). NCBI lineage: Eukaryota > Metazoa > Arthropoda > Insecta > Phasmatodea > Phasmatidae > Medauroidea > Medauroidea extradentata. The sequence goes on along the minus strand of PNEQ01001586.1, from coordinate 17,538 downwards.
TTTAGATGAACAAACAACATCTGGATACTACATAAATACTTCAAGAATAATCCTCAAAAATGTATAATAATATTAAATAAAACACAACAAAACAATAATCTCGTTAAAAGTTACATCACTGTCAAATTTGAATTTATCAATAATGAAATAATTTTGACCCAATAGTACACGGCCATTATAAACGTTGCTACAATGTTACAGGCAGACAAATAAATCCACACTACCGGCAACATGCCTGTAACATTGACCACAGCGAAACATTGCTATAACGTTTCAAACAGACTTGCAACCAAAATTAAACAAGATGATGTTGCATGCAGCAATGCTTCTGCATGGATGTAATAAAGAAGTTAGTTCTTCAATTCTGTTTTTCTTCCATGCATATTCCTGAAGTTCTGAAATGCTTTCTGGGGCAACCAATTCATATGTATATGTATGAACACACATTGGCCAATGTTTGATGGATCAAAAACTAATATTTCAGGGAACTCTCACAGTACATAATTTAAATTCTATGCTAGAGTAAACAGCTGGGAAACCTCATTTGAACCATAATACAAAAAACTCATATACTGTATATACGTACATCTCCATTACAAACTTTCACAAGCACATTATAATTTTAATAATAATGGGCAAGGTATGACTGCTCCTCTTATATTTTTAGTTCATTATGCTCCTTGGAGTATACTGTCTTGTGATACAAAGTTTATTAAAGACTACTTGGATGACACTAAGTAAATCACAATTCAGCTTGTATCTGATTACAGTGAAATCTCGTTGCAAAGTACATGAAGGGAACTTGAAATTTTATACTTAATACTGAAAATACTTTATACTGAACAGTTATTTAATGGAAAACTTTCTGTAGAGGTTCCAGTATCTGTACTTTATAATGTTAAGTACTTTATACTGAAGTACTTTATACTGAGAATTTACTAAACGTAATGAAAGCAATGGAGGCAACAAATGAACATCACCTTTTCATAAATAAAACATTGCCTTATAACACTTTACACAGATTCTCAAGTAATTACGCCAATTAGATTTCTTTAAAAAACTGCCAAATATTTATTTTCACTGTGTACAACCATTTATACTATAATTTTTCTTCGGTTTCAGGTGGGGTCTCCAACAATTTAATAAATTCTTTCTCTGTAAACTGAATGACTCTTCCAGCTTCAAGTTGCATCTGAAAAAAAAAATTCTTTTTTAGATTTACTACCTACCTATTCACCTATTTTGTACTAAAATAAATATAGCCACAAAAACTGTACAAGAAGTGAAAAAGAGATAATGTTATGTGTAAGGAGAAATTACTCTTTAAAATTACTTAAATACATGCCAGATTGATTGGTCAAACTAACAAGCTGTTTTACCAGCACTGTTCTCCTGTAGTTCTTAGATCAGACTACACTTTGAAGATGTTTAAACAAATAAAAATTTGACAAATTTAACTGGCTGTCTTGACAAATCCTTGCCTTCACAGTAGAGAATTCTCTGCAAATTTCTTTCTACAGGGTGAGTTTGAATTCAACTGACAAACTTTGTGGGGCGATTCCTTATGCAAAATAAGGTAGGGTTTACATTGACAGTTTGGCCGGAAAAACATATCAAGGGCGTTATGACCACATTAAAATGGATGTGCAGAATTGATTTTAATGAACCCATTGAAAACAGCTGGAGGTATCGCAAAGAGCATAACGATACACGTTGGAGGATACAGAGACCTGTTTTCAGACAATATGATATTGGTATGAATAAACACCATTTGTAGGAAAATGGGGTATGCGAGATTGTAATAGTATGGCATTTTGTAACCGCAACGTTGTCTCGTGGTTTGATGCCTGTTTATGAAAGAAAATGTGTTAAACAACAAAAGTTTTGCATTGGTAAAACACCCTCTGGCCAACCGTTTCCCCAAAAACAATGACAGATGTATCTGCGGGTAGATTGGAGTTGCATTCCCCAACACCTGTGTAGTTATGCAACTGATCAGGCACTGCTACTACACGGATGGCAGTGGTCAGGTGGCCACATCTCTTTACTCCAATGTAGGTGATGCGGGTTCGATACACGGATACATCTGTCATTGTTTTTGGGAAAACGGTTGCCCGGAGGGTGTTTTACCAATGTGACCTTTCTTTGTTGTTTAACACGTGTTCTTTCATAAACATGTATCAAAGCACGAGACAACACTGCGGGTATGACATGCCATACGATCAAAATCTCGCATACCATATATTTTTACAAAGGGGGTTCATTCATACCAATATCATGTTGTCTGAAAACTGGTCTTTGTATCCTCCTACACGTATCCTTTTTGCGATACCTCCAGCGGTTTTCGATGGGTTCATTAAAATTGACTCTGCACATCCATTTTTATGTGGTCCTAACACCCTTAACATACTCTTCCTGCCAAACTGTTTAATGTAAACCCTAACTTATTTTGCATAAGGAATCGCCCAAAAGTTTGTTGGTCGAATTCAAACTCAACGTATACAGTTCAAATATCTAAACACAGTAAGTACAATAAGAAACGCATCTACAGAGAGCATGTAGCCTAGAGCAGCTGGAACCATCACTGATTACTTCCTAGCATTCCTCTATCCATTCTTACACAATTAGACAATATACCTACAATAGGGAAAAAAACCAGACAAACAATACAGGCAGGCAAACACATACTATCCTGTTGTGTACAAAAATTACATTAAGAAATTATGTTCTTTACTCTACCAAGGTAGGTACAGCCATACATACACATTTACACAGTGGCAGCGGAGGTCGATGGTTCAGACCTCTCGCCCCCTACCAAGGCAATCCAGGTTCGTTTCCCAGCGGGGTCTATCTCCGGATTTTCGCAAGTGGGAATCTGCTGATCTGCTGGACGATGCCACTGGTCAGCGGGCTTTCTCGAGGATCTCCCATTTTTCTCGCCCATTCATTCCGGCACTGCTTTATACTTACATCATGTCACCCTTCACCAACACTGCTCCATACTTGCATCATAAGACCTCTATGTTACACGGTGACCAAAATCTCTTCACTCACTCACTCTTCACATATACCTATTCATCTACAGTAATGTCTCCACATCTGTAAAGGAAAGGAGCTTAAAAATACAGTGAATAATGAGATCACATATACTGAGATTAGAAACATACAGAAAAGAGAGGTTTTCCAGTTTCTCATTTAACCACACCTGTTATTAACATTACATACATAAAAATACCTAATTAAAATAAACAATGTAGTTTATGGTTAAAGTGGTAACCGAACCATTTAAAGTCATGATTCATTAAATTAATTTAAAAATTTACTGTAGTAGATACACTGCATTAGCTTCTTCCCTTATTTTCCCGAGTTAACTTGTTTTTATGACCCTAACAAGAAAATATCATCCCAAGTTAACTCAAGTTTAGAGTACTCTTCTGGTTTAAAATTTATTACTCCGAGTTAAGCCGTGTATTTAGTGCAATAACATTGGCTTAATTTACTAGATAACAAAGCTGTGAAAAAAGTGTTTCTTCTTCTTTTTTTAATATAAAAACCATGGATTTTAATTTGTAAGGGAAGGGTTTAGGGAACTTCATATGGCAATTGCAATCGCTGTAAAACAGATCTGCACACACATAGTTGTGAAGGAAACAGTCCCGTCTGGGAAAACTGTAATGAGATGCTAACATTTAAATACAGAACCCACAACAGTGAAGAGAGATTAAGGTTCAATTGGAGCAAGTGAGACGTTGCAATATGTCAAAATACTGAACAGCAGATAAATGTCACTTCATTTCTTGCAGCTCTCCTCCTTCCTGCTCAAAATCTTCCAAAAATATAGCTAAGTCATTGAAACTAATGCCTTTCACTCTTGTTCCTTATCAAGTGAGCTACCAGGTTGTGTCCAAGTGTTAGGATTTTTAGACCTCTTTGCTACTGGGCGTGAGTCGCATCAAATAATTGTCTTGCGAAGTTTCTGCAGTCATTAAAGTTGCCATCATCAGGTAGTCTGTGACTAAATGACAGGTGGCTGGGCATATCAGCCAATCACACGCTTGCTGGCTCTTCATTGGTTGGATTAGTTAGCCAACGCTGGCAGGAATCTGTGAAGGCTGTTTCCTGATTGGCTGAGTTCTTTGACCAATTGTATGCTGGCTTGCATCCAGTTGGCCGAGGTCACTGGTCAATCCAGGCGAGAGTAATAACTGCCCTAGGGACACTGGATTTAAAGTCGTCCACAAAGAAATGTGCCCATATTTTGTTTATGAGGTGCTCAAATTCCATGTTTACATATATTGTATAGTTATAAAAATAAAAAAAGGGCTCCCAGCATCTTAATGAACATATTTATTTTAAGTAACCTTTCCTACTTGTGGATTCTTGAAATTTTACACTACAAAATATTTGAATTTTAATTTTTTAAGGTACACTGAAAATGCTATCATAGTTGCGTTGTCGTAGTAGCCAATGTAGTTACCGGGTTCGATTGTGTATTTAGGTATGTGTGTATATGTATATAGACCAGTGAAAATCAACTGGCTTACATAATTGAAATATTCACAGTAAAATAACATACCATGAGTTATGTAATGAAAATTTAAAAAAGTCCCAGTGAGCTATTTTAGGATTACAAAAAATTGCTGAGTTTGAACTTTTTTTCCTGTACTTTAGCAATTTTTTCAAAAACTCTAAATTTACATTGTGCATTTCTAAATGTTTTCATGTAGCTCATGGGATATTAGTTAACCACGTATTAATTCATTTAAGTCAGTCAATTGGTTTTCACTATTTGCATGGCAACATAACACACAAATTTTTACTTTGACGCACCATTATGAGAAAAATATGCCAGCTTAAAGTGATTTGCAAGCGAAAACGGTACTCAGATGTACTGTCTACAAAATTAACACTATTTCATAAAAATACAGATCATGAATTTATCCCAATTGAACACCTTTAAAGAAAAAAACTAATACAGTAAATAGGTTATCTTGGTAAGAAGTATCTTTTGTAGTCATTGAATACCCATGAATCTTTCTGAGTAACGTACCATATTCACCTATGTACCCATGCACCTTTTTTTTGCCAAAATTCAAATTACAAAAATGGAGGCATGCAGCTTACACTGATAATTTGTATTTGAAGTCTGTGCGCCACACAGGTAGGTTGCTGGTGTGCGCAGACTTAACAGTGTGGGTGGCTAAGCACGCATGCACGCAGACAGACATATAGGCGGAGGAATACCAATGTCCAATTAGACGTGATCGATAACTAGTCACGTGTGTATGCGGAAGTGTTCTCGGCGTGTAGCAGATAAGTGATTTCGTTGTGACTACAAAAGTACAGTAAAATAATTTTCGTAGTTCTTTGAGAAATAAAAATGTCACAACAACTGCGTTCGTTTACAGTAGGTGAGAAGCTGAAAGTAATTAAGAAAGCCAAAGAAATAGGAAACCACACAACAGGTCGTAAGTATGACATCTCACAGTCCTATATTAGAGATTGGCAAAAAAGATAAACACGTTACAGGATAGCAACGTCAACAGGATGGCTTTTAGAGGGAAGAAAGCCAAATTCTCACAGGTTGAAAAACGCTTGGTTGAGTATATAACTGAGCTACGACAGTTTGGTTACACCATTTCAACAGAAGTGTAAAATGCAAACCTTGAAGATTGCCAGAGAATGAGGTGTACATCAAGAGTTCAAAGCAAGCACAATCTAAGTTTATCGGTTTTACAAAAGGAATGGCCATGGCCTATCTGTTGTAATATATAAATTTGGCACTTATACAGATATTAATATCTTAAAAATATGTATGTATTGTTTATTTGCTAGTTGTATGAGCTGAATTAATGGTAACGTATATTTACGTATGATATTTTATGTATAGACTTAAAGTGCAGATAAGGATGTGTGTATTATTCTGTGGTTTAAGAAGTGTACTCCTTGAGCCACAGAGGAGTGCGAAGCCTGATTAAGTAAGAGAATTTAGCTAGCTATGTAGGGAGAGTTCTTGTTGGATCGCCAGAGGAGATGGATGTGTTCCTTGGCGCTGCACGAGGCAGTGACACTGCCCAGGGACGCCGATGAGGGAGGACCATGAGACGAGATCGGGCTCACAATCCTGGAGGCTGTGATCCATGTCGGAGGCCGATGAGAAGAGACATCGATATCGTTGCCAGTTTAGTACTGAGGCAGGGTCAGCCAGCACCGGTTTTTTTGTTACATGGAAAGACAGACGTTAATAGCGAATTAACACTTGATCGGACTGTGCTGTAGTCTGACTCAGTGGCAGAATGTCTACGGTAGTTAGTGGGTAGAAGGCTTCAGTAGCTGTATTACTTGGTATTTTATTTGTTTTCTTCCCATAGTTTTTTTTTCGCAGTTATTTACCATTGTATTGGGGTCATTCCATGTGAAATCAGCAAATGGAGGTTGCTCGACTATTTTGTATAGTTTTTATAATTTAACTACGGTTACTATCATGTTCCAATAGGCGAAAACAATTTTCATTAAAATTTTATCTCTCACCGTATTGGATATAGGCCCTTTTATCCGGTGGCCCGCGCAGCAAAATCAGCTGTTGCAGCCATCCACGAAATAATCAATATTTAATTTCCCATTAAAGTTATGTAATTTCCGTTTCTACCAACTTGCAGATAAGGGTTCACGCTTTCTTGTGATTACTATAAACAAAACTTTCTTACATACTAAACTTTTATCACAAGGGCTTAAATTTTGGGTTTTAGAAGCTTAAAAAAGGCATTTTTAACACCTTGTAACTCAAAAAGGGCTATAAACCATACACTTATATATTTTTTTATTAACACCCTGGGTACCCCTCTTTGACCTCATGCATTCAAACCACCGTGTTTTTTGATCCTAGCAGTGATAT
>PNEQ01001585.1:0-17110 GCA_003012365.1 Medauroidea extradentata | reverse complement strand
CAGCACATACAAAAAAAATCATTTCTTGGAATTTCTCAAATTCAAACAGCCATGATGCAAATAACAAAAATCTGTATGGTTTTTAGGCTCAAATTCACAGCAGAATGATCCATTTTGCTTTTTGAGAATTATTGAAAAAGAGACACCATCTTTCCTCTCCAGAATAAATTCACTTAAATATTTTGTAATTTTGGTTATAGTGTACAGAGGTAAAGGGTCACAGTGAACGAAGGATAGTGATGGTTGAGATGTTATTTGTATACCGCAGAACAACTTTTCAAATAGGTAAAATTTTGCTTCATAAACTGTACAAAGCACATGCAGTAAATATACAGGCAATGCTAACGCTTGTCTGGTGGCAGGTTCATGTATAATTTTCAACCTCACTTGTAGATGAATACACTTTAAAACTAAGATTACAGAACTATGTAGTTGATTGATACTCCAGGCAGCAGTAGGGTCATCTATAACCAAGATAAAGAAAATAAGGGTATTACAGGCTGTAACATGCTACGTTTCAAATGAAGACAAAAAGTAAAATAATGAAAAGTATTGCAATGAGGTAAGTTACGATGCACGTGATAGCCAATGTAAAAATACTTGTCACTGTTTGGGTTTATCATGGATAGCAATCTCTGTTCCAACCTGAAACAGTAAACATTCCCATCACAACCCAGTACTTCTGCTCAGGAAGCACACCTTGCCAGTTCCCCCTACTCTTGAACACACACACACACGTGTGTGTGTGTGTGTGTGTGTGTGTGTGTCTATATATATATGTATATACACACAGGCTGTAACAGAAGTGGTGGTCAATAATACACACATGGAGAGTACTGGCCAAAAGAAGCTACAAATGTCCAATAAACATGGGTCGGAAATCGACTGTTGTCGAGATAGAACACATTGTTTGTTGCAGTTGATCAGTATGTAGGAACACATATAATTTCTAATCTTTAAAGAAGGTGTTCAAAATGTTGCCCATGCGTCTGAATGCAACATTGAACTCGTCTCTGAAACGAGTTGCGAATCCTCTCAGGCAGTCCTGGTGTATTCTGTAAATGCTGGAAGGCTGCTTCCATCCGCAAGCGTAATTCTTCAAGAGAGTTGACCTCAGTACCATAGACCAGGCTTTTGACATGACCCCACACACAGAAATCCATGGGATTTAAATCCGGTGACCTTGGAGGCTATGGCACAGGTCCTCCTCTACCTATCCAATGTTGACCATACCATCGAGTTAGAAGCTGGCGCACACGTAATTGAAAATGTGCTGGAGCACCGTCAGGCATAAACCACTTGTTCAGGCATTGGTTCAGTGGAACATCATCGATCGTGAAGGAGATCTGGAAGTACAGTACGCAGAAACTGCCTGTACCGATCCCCAGTTAGACCCTGTGGTAGGAAGTGTGGTCCAATTATGAGGTCTCCGAGCAGTCCGGCCTAGACGTTAAATGAAAAACGTTGCTGATGTCGTGACACATGTGTCATATTTGGATTGACATCGGCCCAAATGCGACAGTTATGGAAGTTGAAAATGCCGTCACCCAGCCTCATCCGTGAACAGAATACTGCTTACAAACAGGGGGTTCAAAGTATACTGTTGTTGCATCCATTGACAGAAATTCTCTCTAAGAGGGAAGTCTGCATTGTTGAGAGCTTGCACACGCAGGATATGATACGGATACAGTAATTGTCAATGTAAAATTCGCCACATACTCATATGACTCAGCACACGCTCCTGGATAGCAATCCTTCTTGTTGAAGTACTCGGACGTTCGTATACAATGTCTAACACCCTTACCTCAACATCAGGTGTTATGGATCTGGGTCTACCTTCTTGTACATGATGTGCGAAACTCCCACTTTCTCAAAGGCGCTGATGTAACCTCGTAAATGTAGGTCTGCCTGGCTGCCTGCGGCGAGGAAAAGCTTCTTCATACAATAGTGCAGCCTGAAGTGCACTGCCATTAGCTTTGCCATACATGAAGTGCAGGTCAGCGTACTCTTCATTAGTGTAACCTCCGTCCATGGTGCCTTTACTTTCGTAACTGATTGTCTGTACGGCAAAGTGCATGTACAGAGTGAGGGGAGTAGTTGCGCATGCGTCAACAACCTGATAGGCGAACCCATACCTTGAGATACCAGCGTAATTACCTAGGAATCCAAACACTTTTGGAGTTTGTTCCCAATTCGACTTGTTACGAGAACTCAACAACGGTTGATTTCCGGACCCATGTTTATTGGACATTTGTAGCTTCTTTTGGCCAGTACTTTCTACGTGTGAATTATTGACCATCACTTCTGTTACATTTTATATATATATATATATATTACATGTATGTATATATCTATATTGTATATATATACAGTGAACCCTCGATAACTCGGACTAAAAGGGGGGAGAAGCTGTCCGAGTTACGATTTGTCCGTGTTATCGTGGGGCGTCCGGGGAGGAGGAGTAATCAGTCATTAATTACAAGAAACGTGAGGAAACCAGTACGCTACCATTTCTACAAGCAAAAGAAGCAGCAATACATACTACTTTGTACGTATCAGTTTACAGGAGGGGGGTAGTGGGGAAATTATCACTGTAATGGGAGAACTATAAAAGAAAGAATGTCAAACAACCTGGGCCGGCAGATTCTTTTTTATTTATTGTTTATGCTACTTCTGGGTGATATTTTTTATCTGTGCTAGAAACTGGCACCAAGGCACCCTTCTACCACATAAAAGTTCTCACGCCCTTCTCTCGTCTGGCTGACGACAGTCTGTGCGTGCGTGTGTGTTTGAGATAATCTAGGGTGTTAGAGCACGAGCAGAAGTAATCAAGGTCAACCGGTACAGTCTCAACAGCAATAAAAACACCGCACGTGACCACACGCAACTCACGAGATGTTTACGTGATAAATTGCTCTACATCAGCATGTCACAGTGTCTGCAGCCAGCTGCTAGTTTCCTACGAGAAATTGTTTTTTTCCAGGGCTTCTTTGTTAGATTAGGAGGCTAGGAGCAACGTAAATCTCAGTCTACCTTTCCTCCTTTTTTTTTATTTACTTGAAGTCACGGCCGTGGTTGAAGTGATAATGTGCGCTTGTAGGCCTCCCTCCATACTATCTTACCTTCGCTGCGTCGTCATAGATCAGTGAAGTCTTTACACACACTTTACACTTAAAATAAATTTCGCAGATACCATCAACATTTAAGGGTACTCAATAAAAGTCATTATTAATGTCCGGAACAAATCGTTTTGCAATCTTGAATTTATCGCACATACCAGAACAAAATAAATTTCCCTTTAGGTGCCATTGTGACCTGTAGTTACCATCCAATTTACCAGCAGCATACTGTAGTGTGTATTTACGACGCACGTGCGTGTGTGTCTCGCGCGGAGAAGAGGGAGGAAAGATAAAGTAGGGAGGTCTGCAGGGAGGTCTGCCTGCTGAGTTGCATCTCCATTCGCGCGCTTGCTGAGTTGCATCTCACCTCGCGTGCCTCGTTAGCAACATTTAACCACACGGATCTTGCCAGATATTTTACGGTGGGATTATTAAAGGCTATGTAGCGATGAGCAACTGCTTTTAAAGCTTAATACTGTTTCTAAAAAAAAACGTGACGGATTTAAATGAGGCAGACACAATTTTCCTATGATTTTTGACCAAAAATAATTTAATTAAAATTAATTTTGTTTTTGAAATTCTGTCCGAAAGTCCGGGACATCGAGGTCCGAGTTACCGAGAGTTCACTCTCTCTCTCTCTCTCTCTTCTCTCTCTCTCTCTCTTCTCTCTCTCTGTGTGTGTGTGTGTGCGTGCGCGTGCGCGTGTGCGTGTGCATGTGCGTGTGTGAGTGTGTGTGTGTGTGGGGGGGGGGTGTGCGCGTGCGTGTTATCGTGCATGCGTGCATGTATATATATATATATATATATATATATATATATATATATATATATATATATATATATATATATATATAGACCCACACAGTAGAGCCCTGATTTAACGAACTGAAGAATAACGAAAACAGCGATTTATCGAAAGGATTTTCAGGATCCTTCACAAAATAATAATAATAAAAAAATGATAACAAAAAATTAAAAAAAAAATGGAATTAATAAATTAAGTGATGCTGATAAAATGTAATATTAATTGTAATTTAAGTCCTTTAAAAATACTAGCACCGACCACAGTATTTACTTATTTCTCAGTAGAAAAGCTAAAATCATCCGTCTAGAAACAAAAAATAAAATTTGTTGAAAACTTTGGCCGCGGGAATGATTTTGAGATACGCACGCGCAGGTGGGGCCGAGCGAACACCTGCTGTGTTGCATAACAAGTGCACGCCTAAATCCTCATCTTGGCGGCTGGTGGGTGAACGAGCCTCTAGGAACACAGTCTCCACAGCGTTGTGATGGACAGCGCAAGAACCAATTCGCAGATACTGATGCTAAAAAAATCTCGAGTGCAAAGTATTTTTAGCGAGCAAACCAATGTGTTTGCTTCACGAGCACAGCTGCATACAAGCTACAATGGCAGCCGCTGCGCGTATTTAGTTATTAGTTTACCATTGTCTCGCAATCTCTTAGTTCTGTTTTCATTTTAAAAAAATTGTTTTGATTTTTTTTATGGGAAATTCCTTAATTTTGTTGGTGGAGCAGGCGGAAGAGAGACGAAAAGATTGAAAGCTTGGGTGGTTAGTTATCACTTCTCACGTGTAGTGTGGTGGTACCGTGGTCGGGACACCCTTTTCTGTAGATAAAAGTTTTCCTCTTTACAAAATGAAACCTCGGCAGTAGCGTGCGGAGGCAGGCACTCTTATCTCAGGGGGTAGGATTCGACACGTGTGGTAAGTTCAACTATAAATAATGTGGCCAGCGTTCTCAGTGAAGTCGGTTTATTATCTGCAATTGACAAATACGATTACAAGATTGCGTTGCCCGATGCCAGCACCCTCTTGATGCAGCAATGTTCAAAAACCACTCCATCTACATATCTCCGGCAACATCATACCATGCGAAAAGCTGCTAAAAGTGAAGCGAGCAGCAATCTCTCCGAGGGGAGCTCAACGAGATTGCCGCGCATGAGAGCACAGACATCCGGTGATGCACCGTTTAATAACATATTCAATTACAGATGTAAGTTAATTTGGTTTTAACAAAATGATTCCTGGTTGCATGAACTTAATTTTGATTACAATATTTTACTTAAAAAAAACATACAGCAATTAAAAATTAAATAAATTTGAAATTGTGCCAATGGCGGACAGGAAGTGGGGAGGGGAAGGATACATCCCCGTCGCTAGGGTGCGGTGCCCAACCCACATTCCTGAGGCACTTCCGTCACCTTGGCCTGGCGATGCTCTGTCGCGGTTCTAATTACCACACTAGCAGCAATTGACATAACATTACTAAAAGTAGAATTACAAGTAACAGAGAAAAAATACAGCAAAATGTTCTTTAGATAAATTCCTGGAAATTACGAGAGCTTTATTTGACACCCAACATGACAGGGCTGTGATGAAAATTAGTCTTCATGAGTAGCTATCAAAACAACACATTATACTTTAGAAAAAAAATATTAAAGTTATAAAACTAGATAAAATAAAATTTAGAGGTGTTCTTGAGTGGTTGGTTTCATGATTACACAACCAATTACTATTCTTAACATTAAAGTTATCTCAATATTAACTGTACAATTAAGGCACAAAAAATGTACAATATATAATATAGAGGATATTATCAATTTCAGTTCACCTTTGATATATTTAGCCTTAACATTTCTGTTATTTGAATCAATAGTCTGTAGTGGGCTCCTTGCAATCGTGCAGGGCATTTCACCAAACCTTGTTGTACACTTTAATTTGGACAGAAAGGCACATTTGATGCTTATATTTAAAAAATACACTAAACTTTCACACTACTGGGTAAGCCAGGCCTTGGCGAAGGGACAACGTCGTCGCACTGTGGGAGAATGGCTAAATAAATACTTTGCATACAACAGCAGGCAGCCTTGGTTCAGCCCTAACACATTGGCAGCTTTTTGTTGGAGGACCAGCATACTGGCTGTGTGGTGGCCTCTGTCATAAAACAGCAAGACTGCTATCAAATTTATTAAACCATATAAAAAGAAATGTATGGGCTGGTATAGCATAGTACTTCACAGTAGATGGCGCACAAGGGCGGCTTAACTCACCATGCGCATGCTCACCAATTATTTTTCTTTTCATGGTTGTGGCTTACCTGTTGACGGTAAATGCATTGTGTTATTGTTTCGAGCCAATCTACTATCTTAAAATTACCTTAAATTTCGACGAAACATGCCAGAGGATTTAACACTTTGGAGGAGGGGCGGAAGGGGGTTGAAGTCGGATTTAATGAAACATCGATTTAGAGTAAACATTTTTGGGTCCCATGGCATTTTGTTAAATCGGGGTTCTACTGTATATACCTATATACTTTATTCTTATCAGGGGCAAGATAGCAAACTGAGGTACATCAGGAGAGTTGGCCAGTCACCACTACCTTGGTACCCAGTACCAGCTGCCAATTCTGTGTACCAAATGCCAGGTTGAATATAAAGAAACATCCAGCCAAATGAGAAATGTCAGATGCCAGATGTACACACCTCACAATGCAAGGACAACATAATACAGTGCAATATAAAATACATTATACTGAAATATATAACATTTGTTAAAAATATTGAAAACTATATAAATCAATGATTTTAAACTATGGTACATTTCACACCTACCTGGAATGAGATATCTGTTAAATACTGATTTGCACTAATAGCCTGTAGTGCCTGGAGTCTCTCTAATGCCTTTGTGTGTTGTTCCAAGTTAAGATGTGGCAACATAACAGCTGGGAATACTCGCTGCTTCAATACAGCCTGAAAATAACACACATTACAAAAATTTAAATGGCATACATATTTCCAAGGTTTTCAATAAAGCTAAACTCATTTCACAAAGAGTTATTTTTATTAAGATACATATAATTAAACCAAACACAAAGCCAATGCTTTCAATCCAACTTAACAAATAAAATATAAAAAAATAAAAGAGCAAAAAAAAAAAGAGAGAGAGAGAACGCTTGCTCGCGCTTCAGGGTCTCTTACTCCCATGAGTTATTTTACATGCTAACAAGGCACTTAAATGTTTTCCCCTGGAACTTGTTGCTAAAATCATTGTCCACACTATACACGAGGGCGCGCTATACACAAGTATATACAGTAATCCTCAAGGGCAGCAACCATCAACAAATTAGCCATACTTGTATTTTTCTAGTAATTGAAATTATAACTTTTTTGTAAAAATTATTTTGAATAACTTGGCGAAAACCAATTTTAGATTACTGAATCAACATTTATGAAGCTATAAGATACGTATGGGAAGAGAAAAGATTTAAAAATGAAGTGTTTTAAAAAAGAAATCAACTTGTGAAATCACAAAAGAAGTTATAAACACAAGAAATAAACACACACTGTACACATGATAAAATGAACCATGTTTTTAAGCACACAGTACTGCAAGAAAATGATGTTGAGTCATCATGATGTTCAAAATGGTTTATGTCTATAAAATTTTTTCGATTTTTAATACAAACCCACAACAAGGATCGTTCAAAGTCCACACATACAAGATATTCACAATATTGAAGAAAGAAGCACGAAACAAATGTTGAAATGTTGTTAACATGTGAAAAAGAAAACTGAGATCTAAAATTAAATTTATATCATTTTATAGCCATTACGAAGTTACATGTGTACAATACTTTTTAATGCCCACTGACAACATTTTTATTCTGCAGTTTGTCTTGGAATTTAAAATAATCTATAAAATAAATATGCTGGTATCGTTGCATTTAGTAAAATGGTTTTTATTTAAATGTATGACATATTAATTTAAGATTACAATATTTTAATTCCCACCTAAGGAAAACCAGAACTTGCTTGCAGGACCAATTTATAGTGATCAAGAAAACGTGTTCATGTGTCTGGCCAACTCATATACAACACTAGTAGGTGTTGTATTGTTATTTCGCATTGACTATAAATTTTACATGATTTTTAATTTTAACTTTAATTAGTTAGTTTATTCTGACAGAAACTTCAAAAATTAGATATTTGTTATAACTTTCCAAACCACTGTGCACGTATGTTGAAGTGATGTGAGGTTATGGCTGCACAAGCCTTGTGTTTACTACTGTATAAATAAAATTAAACAGCAAAATAATAAAACAAAAAAATGTACTAGCAAAAATAGCAACAGTTTCAGTTTATTACTGTAGTATAAACTTTCAAATTCTAATAGTACTGGAGCATCAAAAACCCCACCATACAGCCTTGCTAAAACAACTTCTTACCTCATACTCTCGGATATGCTTCACAATGGCACGCTTAGATTTCTCAAATTTTTTCTTTAATGCTGCCACATTAGAATAGTTCCAGCTAGATATTTTCACAAGGTCCTTTAGCTTTTTCTCTACTGGTGTACGTTGATCCACTATCATTTTCTTTACAGGCTCGAGGAACTGAGCATAATATTTATAAACATTCCATAAGACATTCTCAAATTTATCTGCAATCATAAAAATTTAAAAATTGCTACACACACTGCATGTAAAAGCATTCAATTGAAAGAGTTCTTATTGACCAAAGGAATTTAATTATTGTATTAATTTAAATGGTACAACAAATAGTACTGTAACAAATTCCTTCAACGCTCATTAAGTCTTACTTTTTTATGAAAATCTTTACATGATACAGTTAAATAATTATGAAAAGTCAATATTTGCAAAAATTACCTTCATACATACACAACAGTCCATGTCATAAAAATTACATAATCCCTTGTACTATTCACTACAAGTACTATTTTAAATCCATTGATACCCAATATGTAATGTACAATAAATAAAATTTTTCTGACTGTGTCATTCTCACAACACACAAGGTGATGGGCAGTTTGGCATAACACAGGACATGTTGTTACCACCCCTTCATGTCCTGTAGTATACTTGGCCTCGGGGAGGGCTGAGGTTGCCGGCTGAACCTGAGACTCTAATGGGATGCCAAATTTTAGGAAATTTAAGTAGTATACCCATGCCACGAAGAGTTGGGTTGGGTGAGGGCGGAGAGTGGAGGGAGAGGGGGGGGGGAGCCACAAGTTATTTAATCACTTGTCAGGAGGTAGGACGTTTCTTACATGTGTAGAGATTGGTCCACGGTACACTGACCTGTGTTAAAAATAACTGGTTGGAGCTACGCTTGCTTCCGGGCGGACAGAGGCTTAGGCTCCTGGCGAACCTCACTGATTAACTACTGGATCTGCTAAGAGTGTGGAGGTGATTTTACCAGACTGAACAGTGGCAGAAATAAACAGTTAACATGCCTCAAGATGTGGCTAACAGATTCATTGTTTCGCTTTTGAGCTTGATCAGACATTGCAGGGCCATTCCAGGCTGTGTTAGCTGGATGCGATTAATGTAGTGTGGTTGGAGGTCAACGGCACTGCATACAAAGTTCCGCCAGGGTGGGCTTGTGCCCAGGTAGTTTCCAAAGCAGGTGGAAAGCTTTGGGGGGAACTTAACTGGGTTATTCCCTTGGTAGTGTTTCTGGGCTGCCCTGGACATTTGCTTCTCTAACAGTTGTACATCCTCTAGGCTAAGGCACAATATCAGACAATCTTCCTTGAACATGGATAAATGAATAAGTAACACAATTATTGGCTATGGTATCTTATATTTTCCCTTGCTGGTGACACAATAATGCTTATTTTTCTGGTGAGACATCAATAAAGCTTATACAGTACAAGTTTTTTAGTTACACTGTTTTACAACTACAAGCATTGGTATTGCCTTTACACACAATTATTATACTACACTATTCGTGTAAGTGCAAGCACAGAGTATCACACATGATTAGCTAAGAGTCTCGCACTAGCAGAGATGATACGTGGTTTGAAACTTCCAATATTACTTCTGGTGAATGTCGCACCTCGCAGTGGCCAGAGGTATTGAGAGTAGGGTGTGTTCACTTCTACTTAGTAAGTAGCATGGATAAATTAAGGCTAGTTGGCCCTTCCTTTAAGTCATCCATCTTGGATCCTTAGCGGCAAGTGTTAAACCCAGTCGCTCCACTCGTAAGAAGCTTTTGGCAGACAAGAAGGGGAGAATTTTCTTTGCAAGAAACAACTCCAAGGTAAGGGTACTGGGATTCACTTCACAAAAAGTTGACAAGAGGGATCGGGGCAAAATGTCAGGTGCTCCCTTTACAAAAAGCTAGAAAGTGGAGAGTTTCCTTTACAAGAAACAGCTCCGGTACGAGGGTGGAGAGTTCTATTTCAAGAACAGCTCCGGTAGGAAGGTGGAGAGTTCTCTTTGCAAGAAGAGGTCCAGGAGGAGGGTGGAAGGGTCAAATGGTGCTCGCTAGTGTGTTACACGAGCGCTATATAGACGGCATGGCCAAAGCCGAAAAAAAAATTTCCACAAAGAAGGTTAAGTTTGAAATTGGTGATGAATTAATACGTTATTGTAAATTGGATGGATGTATGGGTGATACTCATGTTATGGGGCATATTAAATGTATATAGTGCTTAATATTCATTGGATCTGTGAACAAGTGTTGCCATAGTATTCAGCATGTCAATAAACGTATTTGTGAAAATTTTTATTTTTTATTTTTTTGGCCTTTGCCGTGCCACCCATATAGCACACTAATTCTACTGTGCGAGAGCGCGTTTAGCTCTTATACATTGTGCACACTAAAAGTTGATGGGAAAAGCCACTTTGTATCACTGCCTGAGGAGGCATGAATGGGAAGCAAGAAACAACTGCTGTAGGTGTATGGTAAGGTTGGGTAAGTCACAAATTTTATTTAGTACAGTAGCACAAATAAAATGTACAACCATAACAGATCTTAAATGGCACACTCGTTAAGTAGAAGACACACTGGGAATTGTGTAACATACAAATATATTTTAGATTTACAATAAAATCGCATTAAAATGGGCAGTAAACAAGGTAATTCTGAATTGGCGATAATTTAATTAGATCACTGGTACATAAACTTGGAACAACTTTCTCAAACAATGTAATTGGTGTGACATTAATTGAAGTCCTGCAGTACAATACATAAACATTTATATATACAGATGAACACCCACCTCCCACTTTAAACACATACATATAAAAAATACAGCTACTGTATTTTGTTTGATTGGATATGGAACAGAAAAACCCTTTTTTACATTCACAGATATTACACTTTTCCTTATTTTACACCTGTTTTTTCTGGTGTATTGCAAATCTCACACAGCATAAATTTCCTTCTTTTTACACTTTCCTGCATTTTACATCAGTTTTTAACAAGTCCATTGAATGGTGTAAAAAGGTGATTCCCTGGGTTAGCTTTACATTTTTTACCAATTT
Organism: Medauroidea extradentata; assembly: GCA_003012365.1. NCBI lineage: Eukaryota > Metazoa > Arthropoda > Insecta > Phasmatodea > Phasmatidae > Medauroidea > Medauroidea extradentata. The sequence continues at coordinate 5,681 of PNEQ01001585.1, read as the reverse complement.
ATGAAATATTTTTCTTGCTCACAATTTTAAATCATGGCTCCAGCAATCTTTATTTACTTTATAATGTTAACAATGGAAAAAAAAAAAGGGGGGGGGGAGTTTAAGTCTAACCGCCCGGATCACAGTGCCAAAAAGTACAACATTCTCGGTAACTTGACGAACTACAGCCAAACAACAAGGGGGTCAAGCCAAATACATTGGTAGATAAGCAAGTGTCCAGACCTGTTCTTCTACGACCGTGGCCTAAGACAAAACAAGTATTCCACTAAACGACTACTACTAGCGCTGTGACAAAAAAAGGAGTCACATTTTACTCCTCAGTGTCAAGACCTTACCTTCATAAGCCATGTGTATGACTGAAATGTAGAATAGAATAAGTAAGTAGTAACAGAAGCAACAAAACATTACTATTATCATATTTAGTTTTCCCTTTGGATTGTCATGGTGTTGGAGATCTTAGAAGTTTGGTTAGACTGCAGTTTAGTAAGATATATTTTACTATCTGTGAGAAAATTGACACGTAAGTACTAATGTCACATTTACTATTTCAAAATATGTAAATAATATACCTACGTACAAATAAAATCACAGTATTTCTTTAAATATATGTGGTTGTTTAAACCAATGTCTCAAAGTCCTTTGTTTACTTTCTTGTATGCCCCAAGAGCTGGTACAATAACAATGGTTCAAATGCTCCAATACGTCACTTCTATTAGAGTTAGTTATTATCTGATGTGGAACCCTAAAACTTTACATTTACCATTTTTAAATATTTAGTTAATATACAAACTAATTACAGTATCTCAAGCACTACCAGTGGCTACATAAATGAGTGTCTATAATTCACGTGGTATTGTTTATATGTATTCTTGTATGCCCCGAAAGCTTGACGTTGTACCAACGCCTACTTTTTTTTTTTAGCCCTTTTTGCCGCTCTCACTGTTTGCCCCAGCACCTAAGGTATGATCCAGCTTGTTTGTTGACATTCAGTATTGACATTTTCACAAGCAGCAGGTGTGCCACCCTACCGAGGGAGAACTTTATTTTCGCCCTCTCGGCAATGTATAATACTGGTGCACAGTTTGTAAACCAAATCAGAGTGACTTTCATTTAGTGTTTTACTTCTTTTCTCTCTCTTAGATTATATGTTTTGTACAGTAACAATCATTGTTGTGTTTGTTGTAACGTACATTATTAGTGCTTGTGGTCCGGAAATAATCACCACCTTCATCTGATCGCAAGGTACGTTTTGGTTTTGGCGCAGTCTCAGCAATAGCAACGAACGCCCGCCAAGGCGAGTCAGTCGCCGTCTTCCTAGCCTATGCGAAGTGAGGTGTAAAGTGTCCGGCAGAGTTTTCAACCATTTTATAACAAATCTGCACCCACTAGGTAAGACTTCCTCAATGTTTGTTCATTCTATTCCTGGACTACACAATCTAAATTTTGAGCAGGCAGTTCCAGGGTCAAGTAGCCTGGGTGTTCGACCACGACCCTGATAGGAATACTCGAGCTAGCACACGTGGCGGGCTAGCTGGCGCCCAAATTTCTGTACGCCTTTTTTGCTATTATTTCTCGAACATTTTACCCAAAACCTGTGTGACCCGGGGAACCCTAGCAGTCTAAAGCTGGAACAATAACAATAATGAATAAGATTTCCATGTCGCTTCTGTGACTATTTATTTATTGTGTGGTACAGCTTTAGCAAGAGATCAAGTTTTTAGTTTGTTTCAGTTAAATTATGAAAGTTGTAGGGTAATATTTTTAAGATATGTAGGGTGTTTTGTAGAGTTTAAGTTAATGGTAATTGGTTTCACTTGTGCTTCAATTTGGCATACTGTAACTCATAAGCTATAATTTAAGTACACCTTTTTACTTTGGATTAAAAAATATATATAAAATCACTATTATTCAAGTAAATTATGCTTAAAGAAAGCAAGCTGATGCTAATTTTGATGACACATAATCATTTGGGAGTGAATACTATTCAGTTTACAGGCACACATCCATACAATATTTACTTTTACCCTTTTGTAGAGCTTTTTATCTGTGTCACAAATAAAATTAATAAATAAAAGTACAAAAAAGTTCACATAACTACAGAAAAACCATTCCAAGGACTTTGTAAAATGCCTATAAAAAAGCAAATATGTAGTGTAAAATATTTGGTTTTAACAAAAGTACTTAACTTACCATCAAGATTACTAGAGACTGCATCACAGTGGAAGGTGTAAAGCATCTGATGTCGAGTGTGAAACTCTCCCAGGGTGCTATCATGCATGAACTGCCACACAACTTCTAGGAACTTATCCTTGGAAGGCGGTTCAGAACTGAAATGCAGCAGCTCGTACAAATGAGGCCACCACTGGCTTCCTTGTACCTCAGCCCTGCACACAGCACATGCTAGTCTTAACACATGCCAATTAGTCACTAGACACAACAACCAGTGACATGGAAACAGCTCTAAACAAAGGCACTGGAAGTCCGCAATTATAAGGCTTAAGGAAGTATCTTACGAATCATATGAGAGAACTCAGCTACTCTAGTCCCACAATCAATTCAGGTTGGATATGAACATACTGTACATTTTTTTTTAAATACACATTGCTACGTACATACAACATTTGTGTGATTTCAGAAAAGAGTTCAATTGGATTAAAACTAACCTGCAGTTTTTCTATAGTCCTAAGTATGGTATTATATTCCTGATTTTGCCTGTTCTCCTATCAGGGAGGCAGACCAGCTAGGCACCTGTCTTTCACAGGGTGAGGATAACATAATATCCAACCAGGTTGCATTCAAGAGTGTGAGGAACTTTGCTCATACAGACGTGTCCTTCAGGCAATGTACACTTCCTTACAGGCACTTTTCTTCTGACAAAGGAGTGGCTGACTTGCTCAAGGACTTGTCCTTGTGGCAACCTGGTGCTTTTATGCAGAGTAGTTACTTCTAGTGAAGGTGTGGTTCTACAGCTCAGCTCACTTTTCTTGTTAAGTAGAGAAGTGCTTTCATATTAGGTTTTAAACCACTGTGGTAGCGTTGTTTAGTAGGAGTAAACTTGTCAATATTGTACAGTAAAGCCTTAATGTGCCACAACAACAGTACAACCAGAAAGTTGTTTCTAACATGCCCATACCAGTCTTCTGTGGTTTGCCTAACCTGATCCAGTTACCCCTCTCTATTATGCTCCAAACCAACTAATATGGCTGGCCAGGGAACCCTTAGGACTGTGGGCTGTTCTGACTTATCATAACAAAGTCCAAGCAAATTATCACACACTGAATCTACAAAATATTTGATGGCCACAATATTGTACCAAACAATTTTCCACAAATGACAACTTAAATCACAAGATTACAAAACTTGTTCTCACATCCATCAACTCTGTACAGTCATAATGCCACACACTCCAGACAGCTTTTAACTTTGTAAATCAAATAAGCACTGCAACTGTGCATATGCTCTACAGTATTATAGTTTTGGGGTATGAAAGTGGTAATGATGCATAATACAGAGGTGCCAGACAAGTGTTACCTCCTATCATCTCTTCCTCAATCCTGCTCCCACCTCCTCATAATATGTCCTGACGGAGGGTGGATGTAAACTCCAGCAGAAGTCAGGTCAGGTGCAAAAGGAAGACAGGAGTCTAGTCAGGGCCTAAACCAACAGGCTTGGTAAAGAGTCTGGCCAGATGGAGACCAGCATGGATGGTTGGAACCCTAAAGCTGGTGGCAGAGGAACTACCTAAATCGGTCATTGGCAATACGCACAGCCTTGGTTAGTAGAGATTAATACCATCAATATGAGCTTGCCAGTTGGACTGTTGCTGGCAGACTCACCAGATAGGTTCAATTTACGAAAGATCTGGTTCACTTGTAACTGAATGTTCACAACTACTCGAGACAATAACGGTACCCTTGTGTATTGTACTTACAACTTTGATGCCAAAAATTAATTTTAGATTAAGATCCTCATACATTTAAAAACAGTAGTACTTGTAATTTTCAGTGACAGTGCGTGATCATTTTCAACTGCATCTCACAGAGAAATCATAAGCTTAATTAAAAATATTTTAATTCATTTTAGCAGTTCAATGTCTCGTGTATAAAATTATATGACCTGATAAGCTAAATAGTGTATGTTGGGACCTGTCAACTTTGTACTTAGGTTGTTGTTGTTGTTATTTGTGAACTGAACTTTATTGACTGTCTCTTGTGTGACTCTTACCTGGAACTTAGCTGTGTTTTTTTTTCTCTTGTGGACTCGACGAGTCTATCGGGCAAGACGGCGACCTAGCCATAGTTCAAAAACGTGTGGTGTTATCGGTTGCGTACGGACGTGTTTACGCCGTGTATGTTTGACGGAACATTTTGGTCCTCCGGGCCGGATATTATTCCGGATATTATTTGGTGTGTCGGGAGTTAGAAAATCAATGCGAGTCGGATGGGAAGAAGTTGTTTACTGAGGACTGCCGGGCCGTGTAGGAAGGACAAAGAACAAGCTAGGCTCCCGGGTGTGACAAGCCGCGACGCTGTTATTTATAATTTCGAACACGGCGCGTGCGGTATAAATAAATAATAATTGTAATATACCGTTACGAGGAATGACGACGTAAGTTAAGTAATACTTACGATTAATGGTAATTTCCGGTAGTGAACGGGTCTCGGGATCATCGTTCATGAACCGGTTCTTGGACAACCATTTTACGATTAGTGAACGACTCAAAGTGACCCGGTCACTCCGCCTGGTGAACGACTCCTGCTTCGAGGTATTCAAAACAACATCAAGAGATGGCAGCAGCTATCATCGCGGCTGCAGAGCTGAGGCTCTCACGGGCCGAAAAACGTCTGAAAAAAGCTTCTGCATTGGCGGATAAGGCACAGTCTGATCCCACTCAGCATCAACTACTCAAGGCCACTTGTCGGGATTTGGCCCAGCTCAGGTCTGGTTTTGACAATGATCATTTACTCATCGCTACCAAGGCATCTAACATTACCGAGTTTAACATAGATGATCATGACAGGCGACTAGACGAATTCGACGAGCCATACTACAAGGTCATGGCTCTTGCAGACACTGTGGCCAAACTAGCTGTCTCCGGTGAAGCACACTCCTCCTCTGCCTCCAATACTACCAAGGTGGCATTACCTACCATCAAGTTACCAACCTTTGGGGGAGATATAAAATCATGGTAAAATTTCTCTAATCTTTTTGAGGCGCTGATAGCAAAACACACCCAGATAACAAACGTGGAACGACTGTCGTATTTGAAGTCATCACTGCAAGGTGAACCCTTGTCTCTAGTTCAATCGCTCTCACTTACTGAAGACAATTATGAGGGGGCGTGGAAGATTCTCCAGAGGCGCTACAATAACAAGCGGCTGATAGTGAACCACCATCTTGATGCCCTGATCAACGTACCATCTGGTATAGGAACTTCCACCGCCTTGGTTCAGTTATTAGCAGCGATTCAGGAGAACGTTGGTGCCCTTAAGGTGTTAGGTGTGGCTGTCAACATGTGGGATCCAGTGTTGATATATTTATTAGAAAGGAAGTTGGACTCAAATCTACGCAAGGACTGGGAGGTGACGATCACAGATCCAGCAAGTCTACCAACTCTGGACCAGTTTATTGCCTTTTTGGAAGGACGGCAACGCATGTTTGAGTCGCTGGGATCGGGACAA
>PNEQ01001584.1:26013-57688 GCA_003012365.1 Medauroidea extradentata | reverse complement strand
TTCTCATTAAATATGTAAAAGATTTTGCTAAAGTGCTTCGTACTACACGGGAAAAATATTTTTAACAGTTTTAGTGACTTCATTATAGCCATGAAATTAACACATAACCTAACAACTGTTTGGCGGGCCCGAGGCTGGAAATTCACTATACACGGGAATTCATTGTAGAAGGGTACGTTATAAACGAGTTGCACTGTAAAACTGTATCTTGGTGTGGACGCGTTACTTAGTGTTTACCACGGCTGACTTTGATGAAAGTTATAAAAGAGAAATACAACACGACAGGACATGCTGTAAATTTTGTCGAATAGTAATTTATAACTTATACCAATTGCCTATTTTGTAGGGTGACTAAACGAATATAAGGACAGAAATAAAATGTGCAATGTATTTATGGAATTAGGTAATACATATAAAAGGTCGTTTATAAAACTAGAAAAGAAAATACAATTGTTAAAAACTCAATTTCATCACCCAAGAAAGCAACAAGGTTTGGATACGTAGCACTACCCTTCCTTCTCCAAGGGGGAACTATCTCAAAAGGTAGTGGTAGTAGTAGGAGATAGTAGGCTGCTGACACAATCACTAGAGCTAAAAATATCAAGAGTGACTGTCAGTCTTCCTCTACAGAACTTTGTGACCAATTTACAAATACTGAGTCTTTCCTTTCGTAACAATCCTCAAAATCTACAGCAGTCATGTGAACAAAATTTCTGAACCCAATTCCATAATTTACTGCAGTTCATACAGCATGTTTCTACATGTCCAACCTTATTCTTTAATAACTGACGTGTCCAAAATAATTTACACTTTTTATTTTACTGCATCGCTAAAGACGCAGAGAAAATATCAGTGAAAAAGATAGCATCCACCACGTTCCACTGTCATATACACAACATATGAGGGGGTGCTAAAGGTGTTTGGGACATACAGATGACTGCAGACACCCGTCTGCTTGCACCTGTTTGCAAACATGTCAGCATACCCATGTGTGTATGCCAACAGATGTTTGCTAGTAAGTATAAGGCCTTAGTGTGCGGCTGACCAGCTGTAATGACAGTTATGTTTTGTTGCAAGTCATGCACAACTCTGCGACGGGAATACGTAATTACTATTATATCCAGCAGTTTTTATCTAAGACTCTTCACTGTTAATAGGTAATAAGCCCAGCACACGGTGTGAACAGTTAGGAGTGTCTGTATTACTTTGTTTTAATGCACTAAACTAGTTGGAGTTAAATGGATCATGACTGTTGCATCATGTTATATTCAAACCTGCATCAAATCAATTTGATGGTACTGGTTTCTCGAACTGGAAATTTCAAATGTGGTTACTTCTTAAGATTGGTGTGCTCTATGTTTTGGTTGACGATCAACCGAAAGATGCAGATGCCTTGAAATTCCAGGACAGTTATGTTAAGGCACGAAATTGTGAACCACAAAATTGTGAACCACAAAATTGTGAACCAGAGTATTGTGCATAATCTCTTGACAATGACTATGGGAAAAAACACAGCAAAGGAAATTATGAAAACACTTAGTGCAACTAATGAAAAGAAATCAATGAATTCACTTGTCAATGAACAAAACATGTGGTGCAAAATGGAGTACTGAAACAAAAAAACCCCTACAGGACTTTTTTCAAGAATTTGAAGCAGCAAGTTGGGATGTCACAATAGCAGGAGGTAAAATGGATGAAGATGAATTAGACAATCAGTTACTGGTGGCTATGCCTCACAAAAGTGTTAGCTATAGACATAATGTTTAGTAAAGATAAAGCAGAAGTCTCAGTTGAGTATGAAAAAAACACTTTATTGGCTGAAGAAGAAAGATGCAAATAAAATGTTTCTAGTGATAGAGAGCCTCATAATGTTTTTGCTTCTTTTTGATAAAAGAAAAATTGGTTTAATAATTTCAGTGATCATCAGAGGGAAACATTTGATGGAGTTTTTAAGGGGACATGTACCTACTGTTTCTGAAGATGGGGTCAGGATAAGAATTAAAGAGGTGTTATTTTTGCAATAACCTGGCCTACAATTTACTGTCCATCATAAAGTTAGAATAACAGGATTACACTAGAATATTTGAAAAAGTTATGTTGAGCAATAAACTAGTGCTCTCAGGACAGTTGTATGAGGGGCTATACATAGTTAAAATATATTATATACATGGATGTGTAAACACTGCAACTAAGATGAAAACTTTGTGACTTATGGCATCATAGGATGGATCATAGTTCATGTTATCCTTCATTGAAATTATGTGACATCTGTATAAAAAGGTAAGGTACTCGTCATTTTGCCTAAAAATGTTTTGCCTAATCGTAAACCAAATGACTTTAGGCACTATGACTTTGGGCAAAATTACTTCTAGGCAAAATTAGTTTTAGACAACCATATATTAGGCTAAACTACTTTAGGCAAAACAACTTTAAGCAAAATAACTTTAGGGGAAATGACTTTTGGGCAATATAAGTGAGAAGAGAGAACTTTTAAGAGAGCATTTTAGGCAATATGATTTTAGGCAAAATTATTTTAGGCAAATGACTTTGTCCTAAGTTTAGCTAAGGGATTAAATTTAAATAAAACATATTTTAGGCTAAACGACTTTAGGCTAAACGACTTTAGGCTAAATGATTTTAGGTTAAACGACTTTAGGTTAAACGACTTTAGGCTAAACGATTTTAGGCTAAACGACTTCAGGCAAAACGAATTCATGTGAAACTATTTTAGGACAAATAATTTTAGGGGAAAGTATATTAGGCAAAATGATTTTAGGCAAAACACTTTTTGGTGGACTGCCTTTAGGACAAAATGTTTTAGGCAAAATAACATTATGCCAAAGCATTACGCTAAACGACTTTAGGCAAAATTAATTTCGGCAAAACAACTTTAGGCCATAAGACTTTTTCGCGAGTTAAGCGAGATGCTAGTGTTTTAAGAAAACAATTTGAGGCAAAATTATTTTAGGCAAAATTATTTTATGCTAAATGACTTTATCGAAATTTCAGCAAAGTGATGACATTTTAACAAACCGATTTAAGCCGAACGACATTAGGCTAAACAACTTTAGGCAAAACAAATTTAGGTGAATCTCTTTTAGGCGAAAGTATTTTAGGCAAAACAAATTTAGGCTAAACGATTTTGAACAAAACTTCTTTAGGCCAACCGATTTTAGGCGAAAATTCTTTAGGCAAAACTATTTTAGGCAAAACTATTTTAGGTGAAAATACATTAAGCAAAATAATTTTTCTGCAAAACCACAATTGTTGCTTCATGTGGCCAACTAAAATATTTTTACACACTATCTTGTTCATATTTCCCTCATAGGCGGCACCACTAGTTCAATTACTCGAAAGACTATAACAGAGACACCTAGTTCAATCTATCACTAACAGATAGCGTTGCAGTTCAGATAGCTGTCAATATAGTTCACCAAAGTTCCGGCAGGCCACATTTCTGTTGTTCAACCGGCGCGGGTTTGGAGGAGGGACATGCCACCACACTAAGTTGACCTTGACCAGTGCAGACTGATTGGTTGCCGAACAGATGTTAAAGAACGTGTACCGAACTCGCCTTGAGGCCAGTATTCTAACAAAGAACGTTGGGGCAACAGCACTGGCTCGCTGATAACAATAATACTGGGTGGCAGGCTGGAGCAGCTTGCCTTCCTGTTTATTGACACTTGCTTGTAGGTTTAAATATGAAATATATATGTTACGTCAAAACCGATTGCATTCTGGGAGAATCAGATGTTTCTGCGCAAACAATCTCGTGTCTGTCCTAGGCTCAATGCATTGGCATGCTTGGTCATATAAAAATAATTAAACATTGTTAGTTATTTAACTTGTAACAGCAAGGTAAACAACAGTATGGCACTTCAAAAAACTGCAAAGATTCCTGGCGTTTATTGATTTCAAAATAAAAAATAGCAATGAAAAGTAAATCACTTCACATTCACACCCACTGATTTGCTTTTAAAAGTACTAGCTGGTACCAGCAACTTCATTTGCACGGTTTTCAATTTAATGTAACATAATTACGTATAGCAGAAGATCGGGGGGATACCCAAAAAGTTTTGTGAAACAATTTCCCTTTTCACAATGTTTCTAAAACTGACATTAGTGACCCATATTATTATTTTGCCACATTCAGCACTTTTAGAAACTTTGTTTCAGAAATATTGTTGCATTATTCTACCACCACGCACTAAAATTTTTAAAAGTACCATAACCAGTTTGGGTGAAAATCACGACGACAACACATTGAGTCAAAGCGTAATTGACGATTCATTTAACAAATTTTTCATTATCTCTAAGCTCTTAAGTGTTCGGATTTTGAAAATTTCTTAAATCTGTTTATGGACATTTATGTATTCATCATCACAAAACAAAAAGCAACTCTACGTCTCGACGGAGTCGATAGCACTCATTGATTTATCTAAAACACAGTCCATGTCTTTTCACCCTCTCAGGATTATTTGAATTTCTAAAAAAAAAATTACACACAATTATGGCCATTGTATGGGCTCAAATTTAAGTGGAAGTGATGATAACCCGTTGATATAAAAATATATAGATGATAGACAATTAATTGGAAACACGTTTCATCCTGTTTCATACCTTCTCATCTCCTTAGGTATCAAATTTCAAAAAATTAATAAACTACATTTCAGGTAAGAAAGCAAGCATTAAACCGAAGCTAATATCACGTCACAACCTAAAAATTAATTTAGATCGATATATATTAATCACGAATCGAAAATATATTTTACATTTTTTTTACATATTTAGAGTCGAATTCGGAAAACATTCGGATATATATCTTCAGTCTTAACATAAACATCATTTCTATATTTGTGGAAGAATAATTAAAAAAACATTTCACATCTTTTCACCCCATTAATTAAAGACTCTCGAAACATCTTGTAGTCCTGTGTTATAAATTTATATACGTATCTAATTCAAGTAAAAATCACGATAGCCCATTGGGTTTGAGATGTACAGGCGATTAATAAAATCACATTTCCCACCTTTTTTTTCTTTTTAAGGTGTCGAATTTTTTAAAATTTGGAAAACTAACTCTTGGGTGTTCGCATAATCAACATTTTGAAGTGAAAACCAACTTTGTATCCCATAGGATGCTAATCGATAATTAATCAAAAACGCAGTTCAGGTCTTTTCACCCACTTAAAGGTTGAATTTTGAAAAATCCTTAAATTGGCTAATATGGATTTTTATGATTGACCCAGTAACAACAGGCCATTGGGTTCGATCTACGTAGACGAAAATTAGAAAACACATTTCACCCCTTTTTTACTCCCTTAAGGATCAAATTTGAAAAATCCTTTCTTAGTGCTCACATATTAATTAAAGGATACCCACACAAAAAATTTCACATTTCTAGGTCTAGTGGTTTTGGTGGCAGTTTGATGTCAGTCAGTTATTTAGTCAGTCAGTGCTTTCTTTTATGCGTAAAGATTTATTTATAAAAATAAGAAGTATGCACTGTTATTTTGTGATCCATTATAGTTATATGACTGAGTGTTATTCAATAACACCCAGACAATTCTAACTTTTAAAATTTTACGAGAAAGTTGTTTGAGTATACAGTATAGACATTTTCGTGTTTGGACTTAATCGCCCCCATTTCTCGGTCAATTATATTATTGTGTGACAAAATTATTCGCCCTTTATCACCTTGGTCGCTACGAGAAGGCTAATTTTAATGTGAAAACTGTACACTTAGTTCCTTGAATTTACTTCTGTTTTTCTAGATATTACTATGTCAATGACCTGAGACATTTACGTTCGTGTGGTAGCAAGAATTTCTGTTTGTAAAGTTAAATTTGATTTCTCATTCAAAAAGTGGTAAATTATTTTTCTCGGTCTATTGGGAATATGGGCCGTTGGCCACAACAGTCAACATACTTCACGCGTTATTCTGACGCATTGCGCGAAACGCGTCGATGGTAACAGTTGGCGAAATGCCAAGTTTTAGTATTTAACATTACGTCATAGACTGTTGAAGTCAAACCCTGTTTAAAATTGTGCACGTGAAGCAGCTGAATGACTGTGAAGGTAACATGGGAAGCAAGAGAAAAACGGAAATTTTCTGGCATTATTTCTGTGCTTATTAGCAACAAGTCAAACGACATATAAATATTTGTATATTATGTTATTTAGTGCAATATACTGTAAAATATATTTGTTAAATTCAGTGTTACATACTCAGTAACATAAAATGGATATGTATGTATAATGCATACATATACAGATAGAGATTGTTTCGTTTTCCCAAAATGAAGCCCAAGTTTCGTGTGTTTTCTGTGTGTCGTGGCTGTGGTCGGAACATACAAATTATGATGATACTTTAAAATGGCTGATGTAGCTTGTACGTAAGAAAAATAAGTCACGTAATAGTACATTCTGTATAAAGTATAAATTGTACATCTGATACATTTGTAAACACAAATGAAGATTTTAGTTTCCATATAAATAACCAAACAACATTAACTTGTACTTGTGAATCAAAACCACGTATATCTGGCACCACCGTGATATTTTATGTGTGGCAATAAAATTGTAAACTTCGGCTAGTTAAATGTGACAAAAAAAAACACAATGGTATCTTCTTTAAATGGCACTTCACTCTTTTTTGGATTTAATTTACATAAGCATTAAAAATAATTCTGTATATCCAATACATCAGCAGGATTCACTGATGATTGTGAACGTGGGTGAGGACGTAAACTAAAAAGGAGTATCCGGTTCAGTATGACCAACAATAGCATACAAGATTTACATAGCAAGGAAGGCAATATCCCGTTCCCTGTTCTGACATAGGTTCGTCTAACGTAACTTTTCAACTACTGCCGTCAGTTGTACATGTGCCGGTTTGATTACTGTAACGCGACATAGCTGGGCCTTCAGTAAAAATACATAAAGTACATACCTACCAACTCTGAAAGTAAGGAAAATATACTCTGTAGTGTTTGTTGATAAATATGTTTTATTTTCTTCACATACCAGAATACGATTTAACCGAAACTGGTAATATTACTCTTTGTCACGTTGTATGTCAGTAGGTCTTGTTTAGGATAAGACATAAAAATATATATTTTAAATAAAACTGTAATCATATGTTGCACTGGTAACACTTAACAACAGTAGTAGCCTATTCAGTGTAAAAAGTTACAAAATAATAGCTAGAAACTGCAATGCATAACGAAATGAGCGACACATACATAATCTGTTTTCTCTAAATAAAACTACGCTCCTCCTTTAAAAGGCGCAGGTAACACACCCTACCTTCTAGTGGGACAAACTAAAATTGTATACTTGGTCTCGAGAATAAATCCAAAATCCTCACATGAGGTCAGCACAAGCTGCACAGCTGTATACTGTTTCAATATTTCATCCTTCAATATAAATTTAGTTTAAATTTTAGGCTAAACAATTTTAGAGTAAATGAATTTAGGCAAAATATATTTTAGGGCGAGTTAAGCAAGAGGCATGAATTTTCAGCAAGCCTTTTTAGGCAAAACTATTTTAGGCAAAACGACTTTAAGATTTTAAAGTTCAAGCAAGGGGCTAGTATTTTAGGCATACAATTTTAGGCAAAACTACTTTAGGCGATATGACTTTAGGCAAAATGACTTAAGACGAAACGACTTTTAGGCAAAATAACTTTAAGCAAAATGAATTTTAGCAAAACTGTATTAGGCAAAAGTACTTTAGGCGAAACGAAGGTGCCAAAGTGTTCATGCGAAATGACTTAGGGCAAATTTAATTTACGCAAAACGACTTTAGGCGAAACACTTTAAGACAAAATAAATTTTGTGTATGTTAAAAGAGAGGCTGGAAATTTAAGTGAACAGATTTGGGCAAAAAGATTTTAGGCAAAATTATCTAAGGCAAAACAACTTCGTCGAAAGTTCAGCAAAGCTATGTAATTTTAGTCAACTGATTTTAGACCAAACAACTTTAAGCAAAATTATTTTTAGGCAAAATGAATTAAGACAAAAGTCTTTTAGGCAAAATTGTTTTGGGCACAAATACTTTAGGCAAAATTACTTTAGGAGAAATTATTTAAGGCAAAATAACTTTAGGCAAAAGGAGGTAGATAAAATGTGTTTAGGCAAAACATTTTTAGGCAAAACAACGCATCCCCAAAAGGTAAACAGAGCAAGTAGCCTTTCTTGATTATCCATTCCCGAAGACTGGAAGGCAAGGATATTGTTACATAATGTGTCTACTAATGAGTGTGAAAGAAGTTCTCAAACACAGGATGGAAATAGCTATTTTGATAGATTTATAGATCATTACAGTCATTTTGCAATGGTTTTTCTTATTGTGCACATGTATAAAGTTTATGCCAAGTTTAAACAATTTGTAGCTACGGTTGAGTAAAAACATAACAAGAAAATCGATATCCTTCGGAGTAGTCAAGGAGGGAAATAAATATAAATACAAAGAAGTTTAAAAATTTCTCTGCTGACAAGGGAATTATAGTACAATATTCCATGGCAAGAAATCCTTTTGAAAATGGTGTTGCAGAGAGTTTTAATGTACCAATAGTAGAAAAATCCAGATGTTTACTATTAGAATACGACCTAGACAAGAAAATGTGGGGTGAGAAAGTGTTTGCCTAAATGTTTTTGTTTAATAGGACTGAAACTTCGGCTTGCCAAACAATGTAACTCCTTCTTAGATTTTGTATAGTCAAAAGCCAGATTTAAGCAAATTAAAATTTTGGTTGTCCTGCTTATAACACAGTAGGCTGCACAAAGAAAATAGAAAAAGGAAACTGGCAGCTAATTCTGAAAGAATGTTTATGAAAGGGTATTGTAGCATTGGATAAAGACTATGGAATCCTGAGTCATGGAAAATCGTTCTATTTCGAAATGCAATTTTTGATGGACACTGGACCAAATCAAATTCTGACAAAACTTTGTATGATAAGGAGAGAAAAATTATGGTCGAAATGGAAAAATGTGCAAGATAATCACAATTCTCAGTCTTGGAAAAAGGCATCTTCACCCACTAGTGAAATAATCTTCACCCTTGAATATAACTGAGCTACATTAGGGAACAAGAGTGAAAAGAAAGCCAAAATAGTGATGATCTCATGACAGCATTGTCTGCGGGAACAGAGACTGATGTGCCAAAGACTTACGAAGAAATATTAGAAGACAAAGGTTGGAAAACAGCAATAAATTAAGAATTGTCTGCTCTCAAATGTAACAACACATTTAAATTAGTGGGATCTCCTTCAAAATGCTGAACCAATGGACTCTCATTGGGTTTTTACTGAAAAAGTAGTCAAAGGCGTAATACACAAGAAAGCGCATCTTGTGGCTCATAGGTACCAGCAAGCCTTCGCTTGATGAAGTCTTTGCTCCTGTTGCTCGAATGACAACAATGACAGTTTTTCGCTCTGTAGCAGCTGAAAATAACCTGCACCTATAAAAACTTCATGTCAAGGCTGCATTCCTAAAAATTCCACTTCAAGAACCAGTATACATGAAGCCACCAAACGGTATGCTGTGTAATGAAGGAAAAGTACGTATGCTGAAAAAAGCCCGATACGAACTGAGGCAAAGTCCAAAATACTGGAATGACAATATTAATGTAATTTTAACCAAAGAACAGTTTGTCTGATATTTGTGTCAAAATCGAAAGCTGATTTGGATTAAATCAAATTCCAATTTATGTCTCAGTTTGATATGCGAGAACTAAGTTCTGACAATGAGTTTCTCTTTTTAGGTGTAGAAATTGCTAAATATGTTATAGTTAGTCAAAAAGCTTAGAGAAGAAAAATCCTGAGTAAAATTCAACATACTGTAAGCACAGTAAAACATCCATGGAGATTAAATTAAATTTGGTAATAGGTTAAAACATTCTGACAACCATAACAGGTTACTATATAAAGAACTGATTGGCAGTTTGATGTATGTAATATTAGGAACTAGACCAGACTAACGCTCTTCAGTATCATATTTTGGTAGATTTCAAATCTGTTTCAACATGTCACATTGTAAACATTTGAAAAATACAATGAGATATGTGAAAGTCACTGAAAATTTGAGCTTGAAGAAATTTGTTAAATCTAATGATGCATGTATATGTATTAGGGTATTTGTTGACTCTAATTGCTAAAGGCATAAATGATAGGAAAAGTGTATCAAGATATACTGTAAAAGTAAATGGCAATATAATTTTCTGGTGCTCTATTAACACAAACTGTTGTAGCATTGTGCAGTTGTGAGGCTGAATACCATACACTTTCAAGTTGTCTAAAAGTATATTTGTGAAGAATTTGTTAAGTGAATTCTGTGAAAATGTTAAACCAATAAATGTATATGAAGCGGTAAAAAATCTGCTATTAAAGTTGGTCGGACATTTGAAACAATGCGGTCAAAACATCTGGATATTAGAGACCAAGAAAAAACTAAAAGTTTTCATTTATGATAAATGGTTCGGGGGGAACATAGATGTGTTAGATTCTGTGGTCACCATGTCAATACGACCCTTGCCTTAAGTTGGTAGCGCTACGTTTCAACAATTTCACTGAAAAGTCCAGATTTGAGGCTACCACAGTTGTTACTTCTCACAGCGCACCTAGAGTCCACGCGCACTTGAAAAAGGAAGCATTCTTGTCTGCCCTGCAGTAGCTCAGACAGCAACCAAGCTAAGAACTTTTTTAAGAACAGTCAATTTTGATGGTAATGTTTATTTATTTTTAACATTATTACTATACAGTATGTTCTTTGTACGTCAATTTGAGACTAGGGCCCCTCTCATAAAAAGTTGTTCCTATTCAAGTAGAGGAAATTTTATTCTCATTTTTCCTTTCTTTCCAGTGTGTATTTTCTGGGTTGGACTGACTTTATACTACTCACTTAAATTTAAGTATTTGTTGAAAAATTGCTGCAATTTACTATATATTAACTTTATTTTGAATGTTTAACTTTTATTTTTTTAACCATGGCTCAACAAACGTTTCATTTTATCTAGATCTACTTCCTAAAATTTATGTGTTGTTCTGCAAGCAAAAACATTTTTCAACAGAGAATTAAAAATTGTGTTCCAATGAGCTTATTTTATTTTTGAATCCAATAAACACAGTTTTTCGAATTCCAGCAAACACAAAAGGCAAAAAAGAATAAATATATTACTTACTTTCAGTACTGAACTTACACTCTACAAGAATCAAATCCTTTTAAACTGAAGGTAGTAGCAGAAGTCACATTTTGGAATCTAATTCAAGAGGACCTGGGTTCGATTCCCAGCAACTGCCATCCTGATATCGGTTTTCCATGGTTTCCCAACAACATTGTTGGGATTTTTCTTGAACAAAGCCATGGCCAATTCCTCTCCCAGTTCCTGTCATTGTTTTAAATTGTGTACTCAATCTCTAATGAATGCACTGTGAATAAAACTTGTAAAAATCCACTTGCCTTATCTTAACATTTTAACATTTATTTACCACTGTTATAACTCATTAAATTTAATAGGTAAAAGCACATTTCTCACCTTTCCTTTTTTAATTTCCATTTAATGTTGACTGGCTTTTTTACATAAAAAAATGTTTTATAAACCTTTGTAATCTGTAAACCATTAAAATATCAAATTTTTTTTATATACCA
This sequence comes from Medauroidea extradentata, assembly GCA_003012365.1. Lineage (NCBI taxonomy): Eukaryota > Metazoa > Arthropoda > Insecta > Phasmatodea > Phasmatidae > Medauroidea > Medauroidea extradentata. The sequence continues at coordinate 46,040 of PNEQ01001584.1, read as the reverse complement.
TAAAAAACTGTGACACACATTATGCATAAATAAATTCTGTCAAGCTACTCTTTGTTAATGTTCTCTCAAGTTTTAAACAAATAAAATTCATTATAGATAAAATAATCAAAAATATTAAATGTTTTGAAACTATTTAGAACAATCCCATGGACAATACCACAAACGCAGAACTGGAAAACTAAACAGTCACATTGACTGAAAACAAAATTAACACCAATAAACTATTCAGCTCATATAAACCACAAATGCAATATAATTGTACATGCAAATATTAATGAAACCAATTTAACAATGATAAATAAATGTAAACCATACTAGACCATGTTAACTAAAAAAATTACCTTTCAGAATTTCTTCAGCTGCTTCACGTGATACCTTGCCATGAAACCAGCAAATTGTATCCTCTTTGCTCATTCTTGAAAGATGAAGGTTATTCTGCAATCAATAATAAAAAATGTTAAAATTTCATGTTGTCTTATGATACACAGAAGAATGTTCTGAAAAATACTGTGACTAAAAATGTATTTACTGTTATTTGATAATGGCAGCTTTTGATTGCTATTAAAATTGACAACTAATTCCTCTGAAGTTATATGTCTTCCAGTATTAAAAACTAGTATACATATTGCTACTTTTTTTTATATGTTGAATTATACTTAAGCCACTGCACTGTTAATGCACAGACTGATAAAATGCACAGGGTCAATCAAGTGACCTGCACACTCCTCTGATTTCAACACATTGGACTATTTATTACCTACAAGGGTATTTCAAAACCATTGTTTTATACATTTGTACCTGACAGAACAGTGATTTGCAGACTTGTGAAGAGATTTTCGTCAGCACTCAACATGTAGACCTTTACACCTGGGTAATTCTAAGTTAAATAACCCAAATTTTAATTATGATAATCCCCCTAAATTTGTGAACTCAGCATTTGCGAATTTGCTTAGTCACGTGAAAATTATTGTAATTTATTAAATACTCATGAGTAAAATTAGCATATTCGCATATACAATTTTACCATTTTTTCTAACACACCAAACACATATTGTATCGCTGGCTGCTGAACACAGTACGCATTATTTTACTGATTGTCACTACTGTCTACTCACAGTATTGTATCAATATATGATGTAACAATATTGCTGAAACACAGCGGTAGCGCATGTGCCATTTAGTGTAGTGACATACGCTTACTGAACTCTACTCCTCCAGCACACCTCACACTCCTACATGTACTACAGTGACTGTGAGCCTCATTTGTGATCATGGCTACGAAGCACAAAGAAAACATCTGCACACCTATTTCTAAGTGAAAGAAAGTGGTTTTAAGTTAAATTATAAAAATCTAAATACTGTACTAGACAAGATACAAAATGGTTCTTCAACTAGTGCGGTAGCAAATGAATACAACATGAATGAATCTACTGTACATTCCATCAAGAAAAAATAAACGGAAATACATAAGTAAGTGAAGGAAGCTGCCCCTAAAATTGCAAAATTGACAATCGTGGTGCGTGATATTTACTAAAGAAGATGGAAAAGAGATTGAATTTATGGATTGATTGAAGAGATGGTGGCCAGGAAATTTGTTGTTGATGGAAAGACACTCAGGCAACAAGTACTCTAAATTTACGAACATGTAACAAGAAAGGGGTGTGCACAGCCTGAGACCTTTCACAACTAGGAGAGGGTGGCTGGAAAAGTTCAAAAACCTATATGACTTACACAACATCAAGTTAAATAGAGAAGCTTGTTCAGCAGATAAGGCACCTGCAAATGCTTTAAGTCCAGTATTTACAATGGTGATCAAAGAGAAGGGCTACACAAGTGAACAAGTGTTTAATGTAGATGAAACAGGCTCGTTTTACAAGCAAGTGGGGTCTCATACATACATTACCAAAACTGTTTCCAATTCTCCTGGATTCGAAGCTTGTAAGAATTGTGCAACTCAACTGTTCGCCACAAATGCTAAGGGTGACTTCAAATGCAAGCCTTTCTTAGTGTATAGAGCAGAAAACTGTAGGGCTCTCAAAGGCAAAGACAAGAAGAGCCAATTGCCAGTTTACTTGCAAACTAACCAGAAAGCATTGATGTCAGGGAATGTATTTTTGGACTGGTTTAAGAACTGTTTTATTCCAGAAGGTAACATTTATCTTCAGTCCATGAATTGAAGTTTCAAGGTTCTGTGCACTTTTAAGGAAAATATTCAAAACATTAATTCCATGTTAAAGTTTTAGTTATGCCACTTAACACAAGTTCCTTAATACAGCCATTAAATCAAGGGATAATTAAGGCATTTAAGGTTCAAGTAGAGTCAATAGCTCCATAAAAATTGCTCCAGGAACTGCCAGAATAATCCTAAATGATTGATTAAAGTTTTATATAAAAGAGGAATGTATATAATTTATTATATCTTAAAACAAACATCTGTAACATAGTTATTATATGTATAAATTAATTAATAAACAATGAAGATAAGAATTTCTGGCCTAAGAGTCAGTAGATTTATAGCCTAGATGTGTTACAAAGATATTCCATAAAAAATACCTCAACAAACATATTTTTTAAACTGCTTGTTATAACTGATGGCTACGCAATACTTACATAACATGTTAGAAATGCATTACAAAGTTAATTTTATTAAAATCTATTACACTGAAAATTGGGGATTCAGATTCAGTTATTTTGATTTTAAACCTGAAATCTGTGTCAGACATAAAAGTTTTTATTTACTGTTTAAAATATGAATACATTATTTATCGTTAATTAATTACAGTGACAACAGCTATAAAAAAAGCCTATGGTTATGAAAAAACTCTATATTGGAATGGTGCAAATTATATTGGAAGGTGCCGCAGTCCCAATTGAGAGGCAGAAGTTGTAACTACTTAAAGAACCTCAAACATGAATGAATAGGAGAGCAGATGATGGCTTGTGGTGTATGGCTTGGTTTGTTTACGACTGAGCAGCACACCAATATATATACATTGTAACTGCCCAGCAACGAGTCTAGCATACCTGTACTCGCACTGCAGCGTGGATTATGATCATGTTACATCTGTATCTAATACAGGCTTTGCGAAGTTCTGTGTCTTTCATTTTGTAGGCGTTACTGAACGATGAAGCTGAATGACTCGTGGAAGAAAATGTTTGTTTGCATATTTCTTACGTTATAAAATATGATACTTCAGCCTGGTTCTATAAACATTTTTACAACCTAAAATAAGCAGTTGCACTGCTTATGATGAAATGTACAGAACACACAATAATTTTACTTTAACTGTGAGTGGCTGTAACTTTTAACATAACAAACTGAAGGTTTTGTATAGTTTGTAGTGCTATAAGAAATGACAGTACCAAAAGAACCCCAACATTTAGAGCCCTATACAGCAGGCCATGTTTGGGGCATGGAAACAGGCAGGTGATAAGAGCTACACTGACTTGTGTGTCAATAACTGTATTGCCTCAAGGCACACAGCATGAAAACATTGCACAGTGTTTTAGTTGTATGGGACTAAGTGGTAACCCCATTATTTTGTTTATGGAAAGAACACAAAGTCCAGCACATGCTTCTCTATTTCTGTGTTATGATTCCAGCTGATATTTTTTACCTGACAACAGTCTGAAAAAGTTGTTTTTGGCCATTTTGAGATGCTACGAAACCATGTCTATATGCAAGATATCTGGAACTCAAAAATAGAGTAGTTTTATATTAATTTTCTTTTTGTACATAAAGATATTGAACAATTGTTTGTAGTACTTCTTCAAAGAACCTTCTCCTAATATGCTGGGAAAGATTTCGTACTCCTGGTGTATAGAATTCTTATTAATCAATTCTACTAATAACAGTAAAACAATGAAAAATTTTTTTTATTTATTTAAGTACTGAACATAAACTAAATAAGAGAGCTGAATGTACAGTTTGCTATAATTTTTGATGGGACAGGTTTTCAAATGTAACATCATGCAGCAGCATTTTAAAAAAGTATAAAACTTATGCAATATTGTTGACATGTAAGCATATGAAAAAAGTAAGTTACTAACAAAAAATTTTGGTGGATGCAAACTGCTACTGAGCAAAAGTGTGAACTGAGTCGAAAAGTTTAAACAAATGCTTATCTGACAGGAGGAATGCAACAATAATAAAGCACTTACAAGAGGATATTTTCATCCTTAGAACTTTGATGCAGAATGTACACAATCTACTAATGCTAAGCTGGAAGTTGACAAGCTCTTGATGCTCATAACAAACCCACTCTTTCTGTAGCATCAATCACAGTTGCTGAAGTATTGGTCTGTGACTTGCAATGTGCTGCAAAGTGACTCCAAATATCACATATGTTCCATTATAATCATGTTTACAGAAAGTGCAGGTTAAACCATGTTTCAAATATTTTCTTTCTTTAACAGCTCAGTGACATCCACTGCACAATCAATATGAACTCAAGAGCCTGCAGCATACTAATCATATGCGTGTAAGAAATAGCCCTAGTATAATAACTTTTACTAGCGATTAAAAATATGAATTACTGTTTAGCCAACAATCATTATACTATTAACTTGCAAAACAATGATTTTTAATAATGTTGGATGGGAGATTTTGTGTTCCCCACTCTCCGTAGTTTATTATCATGACTAAAATTGCAAGTTCAAGACCAAATAAGCTTTTTTCTGAAAAGAGAACTTATCTCAGCTGTTGAGCTCCCTAGTCTTTTTTGTCCCAATACTGCAGCAAATGCTATCTCTGATGAAGAAATGTCCATAGTTCACATCATATTGATGTGCAATTTCCTGGTCACAAAACTACATGGTGTCATGGGTTCTGCAGCTGCAATGTTGATTGCCTCCCACCAAAGAGATCCGAGCTCGATTCTCGACTGTAGGGTTGACCCAAAATTACACATGTTGAAAAAGTGCCAAAGGATCTCTTGATCAGCAGTGGGATCTTCCATTTCATCTATCCTTTCATTCTTCATTCTGGTGTTGTTCCATACTCACATCATATAACGCCTCACCAGCCCTGAAACATCCCTGTTCAGTAAGAGTGACTAAAATCTCCTCCATTCATTTACAACATAACACTGGTTATCCAACTGTCTTTATCACATCTCTTGAAAGTTCACCCAGTATCTGCATTAAATCTATCCATGTTTATACGACAATATATCAGCCCTCTGTTGCAATAAATGTTCAAGAATGAAACTCCTAAATTTTTGTACAGCTACTCCTGTTGTTTCAAATCCTGGGTGCGATCCTGAACTCTTCTGCCACAACAGCAACACTTTCAATATTCCTATAAATTAAACTCTATACATAAAGTTTTCCAAGCAATGTAATACAGAACTGTAGGTTAGCATTACAACACCTCAAAAAGTAACTTTACAAATCAATGTGCACAATGCAACAGCATTCCATGTGGTGGTTAACATAAGCTGTGCTTGTGCTTTATTGAACAAGACTCAGGCATTTAATATCCTTGTGTACCTATTTGGTTCGTTCTGCTTGTTTGTTCTGCTACTTCATTAATTTTTCCACTTCATTCTTAAAGTTTGCATACCAATATGCATTAGTATGTTACTTATTGATACAGTTTCAAAACTTTTGTGCAAGGTTACATATTAAAAAAATTATCTCAAATGATCAGACACATTAAAGTACTATAATAAAATCACAAAGAATATCAGTGCACAAACACATAAAACGTGGATGTCTGCACTAAATTACAATGTTTAAATTACATTACCAGTATACATATATTTTTTTAAATTAAAATATTTGATTAAAATGTACCAAAAAGTACAAGACACATTGACAATTTAAGAAAGAACACCTAAATATATTACAAGACACAATTATTTTAATTTATTTGCCTCAGATGTACCTTGTTAAGCTATACCAAAAATTAATTTTTATTATTGTCTGTTCAGCAAGTTATGTGATCCATCTATATTTCTCTTTAGCTCTCTTTCTTGCCTTTTCAACTTCAATTTTATCCATGAGCAATTTCTTAGTTCCATAATTTCTAACAGAACATATGGATTGCAGATTAGTTTATTTTTTCCTTTGTCTTCAAGGTGGCTCAATGATAATGCATTAGACTTGCATATGAGAGGTCCCAAGTTTGATTCACAATTCCAGCCTTCTTGATTTTGGTTTTTCCATACTTTCCCAGAAACAGCTCCAGGTGAATGCTGATATGGGTTCTTAACAAAGTGTAATGGCCAATTCCTGTCCTAGTTATTGTTACTGTGTCAAGTTTTGTGTTGCAGTCTCTAATGACCTCGCTATATACAAGACACAGATCCCACTAAACTTACCTTTTAACTTTTTTAGTATAGGACTGTTTTTTATACTCAATGATTTAATTTTATATATATTTATAACATATATTTTGTTGTTTAAATAATGTAATTAATTGGAGTAACACCATATTTTGTCATGCACAAATTTCCTACAATAAAGTCCATGTCTATGTGTCAGCATAACTTCTTTACTCTGTGATTTCATTGTAGTACTTTAGTAGGATATTTAAGAGTTGAGAGTCAAAGAGTGAACATCATTCACACTTGCTGCTGGAGGACTTCTTTTTAAATTAAGAAAATAAACTGATGTCACGAACTCCCCCTGTTCACCATCATCAATGAAGAATCAATTTATCTTTCCCATTATTATTCTCTGGAAATGTATTGTATTTTTCAAAGAAAATGTATTTTCCCAGAACTGTTTAATCTTGGTATAATTCTGTGTTCTGCATTATTGTTTAAGATGTTCCTATCCACTACACTGTTCATTTCTATTTTTTATGCTCAAATCTTCTGGTGAATTGTCATATTGCTTTATCTTCCATCCATCACTAAAACAAGCACTTCTGGCACAAAAAGGTTACATTTAGTTGTGTGACATTAGGATATTAAAGCTCATATATGCTTTTTAAACCAATAAAGAACAGTTCCAACTAACATATTCCCAAACGTTAACTTCAAAATGACAGTTTACAAAGCTTTGAGGTGCAATTTCTTCATCAATTACAGGATTATAGTTGACGAAATACACTTCTTACTTCAGGGTCAACTTCTAGTTCACTGTTGTCTAACTCAAAATACTGAAAGGATTTATTACTCAATTCAAATATTTCTTGAAGAATCCAAAAAATCTATTCATAAGGCCAACTAGTTCAAAATTTTTTCAACAAAATCTTGAATTTACCTAAAATGAAAAACACTACAACTGAATAATTCTTTTTAGAGGAAAATCTTTAAAATATATTTTACAATCCTCATGCAGCGTGCACATTTTTTTTGGCAAATTCCTACCTCTCCTAGGAAGCTCCATGATGTACTTCTTCACAGCTGACCACTAAATAATGACTTTCAGTGTGGTAGGAACCAAAGTATGCCATCGTTTTTCCACAATCTTTGAGATTCATCCAGTTCAACATCAGCTTGGATCTCATTTACTGTCAGTTTTCTCACTGGAGATTGTTTATGTCACTTGCCTGTTGCCTAAACTCCACAGTACTGTTTCCAAGATCAGCATCAGTGACATACATGTAACAGGTTCCTATGTATAAAAAAGAATGTAAATATATAATTTTATTTTCACATATTACATCAAACACTACTTTGAATTTAATACACTGCAATAAGTTACACCATGCATTTAGATTTTTGCAGTGAGGTATTCAAATAGTACAATAGGAAAATATAGGTTAAGTCGGAAAACTTAGAGGGGCAAAAAACAACAGAAGCAAGCATTTGTAAAATAAAAGCAGGTACACAAAAATAAATTTAAAAACAGTAACCAAAAGTATGAGACAAATGGAAACTGGAAAGTATGGCTGACCTCCACTCAACACTGGAATTCATGCCAAATTGTTGTTTCTACTACTGATATTTTGAATTTTAAATTGGTGCAATAACACTGTACAGACATTTGGACAGCTTTAGGACTAATAAAAAATTATTATGGTGGTGGAAGATGCTGTTAATATTTATTTTCAAGTGTTATTTGCTGTGTTTGTTGTTAGACACGCTGACCTTACTTTTTAATTTTATGTAGAATAGATCCTACTTTTTTAATGCACACCATCAAGTCATTTTAACAATATACTGACTTCTAAAATTTTTATTTATGTAATGGTGAAGGTTTTTCACGTACATGTACTGTCAAAAATAAATAACTTATGCATTCAAACTGACATACCTCTACATTACTACAGCTAATTTTAAATTTAAATAGGTATGTACCTTGAGTGTTTTTATATAGTGTTTCTGCACAACACAAACAAAAGCCGGAATTTTTATTACTGACAAGAAAATAAGTCCAAAATGTAAGTCTACTATTACCAGTATCAACAGAGCTGGAGACAAAATTCTATTAACTACGAGATTCCTAATTCACAATCTGCCAGAGTTTACAGTTTAATGCATTGTGAAATCTATATAGACCAGCACTGAAGAAAGTTAACCTAACAGTTACCAAAATTTTAAGACAAAAATATAAATAATGATGAAGAAAAATTTATTCAAAAATAAATTTTATATTCAGTAATGTAAAGTGATCACTACGAGAGCTGCATGACCCTAAAAATCAGATATTTAATGTAGGCGTAGTTGAGTTTAAAATATATGGAACTAACTTATGAATAAGCAACAAATTGATAAATAGTTCTTGGTAGAATGGAGACCGTACACAGTAAACATGTAGTCAGAAATAGTATCTGCAGGCCCTGATGAAAATTGGGATTTGTAACCTATTTGTGCACAAAATGATGTGAACAATAAGCTTTCAGCAAATTGTTAAAATTAATAATGAATTAAGTACACTTTAATAATAAATTACAGAGGTGCATTTCAAAAATCAAAATAAATTCTAATTGTAAACTCCAGTTCCAACAAACATTTAAAAATTTCATAAATCTGTAAGTTTTGCAATAACTTTATAACACAACAAACCTATTTTTTTCTGATAAGTCTAGCAATTTACTACATGAAAACTAGTAAATATATCAGTTTTAACTTACAATACTTAAAAAATACAATAAGCATTGTTACTATCACTCTCAAAATCCAACATTGGTAACATATACGTATGTGATGGCTGCTGTGATACAAACACAGTAAAAACATAGAACAATATGTAATTCTTAGTGTAAATAGACCTTGACCACATGACACACAACATGAAGTGACAGTTGGAATGTACGTATTTACGATGGGAAGTAAACAAGAAATTTCTTTAGGTAATTGGCATGAAAACAAAGAACACTTAGCTTCCATTACTGTAACTAAGCTAAATGGTGTTAAATTTAGTATTTATGTTTTCCTAAAAATATTAATTAATGAATTAAGATTCAGAAAAAAATGGCTACGGTATATTTCATTGTCTTAATGAATTTTGGTTAAAAATGTAATGTGAAATATGAAGTATAAAATTATCAATAAATGAACAAATTATTTGTAACATATTTTGCAAAGAAGCACAACAATTCTGAGGACAGTGGCACAATAAAAGATGTTCTTAAGCACGAATAGTTGTGGTGTCAGTAAATTAATTTCCTATATGCATTAATTAAATTATTTGGGGTGAAGTTGGCCATTCTGTTTAACATTTGATTTACATCTGTTGTGTTTATGAAAAATAATATTTAAACACTTAATGTGACATATCTATGCCACAATGAAGAAAAAATGGAGACAAATTCTTCAAACTTGGATAAAACTAATCCTATAACATCAGTAGATCAAAAATCTTTATTTCCTAGCTACTGAAGAAATTTATTGAGACAATGTAGGTACCCAACAATGGCTAAAAACATCTTATAGTTTGGCTTCCCTTTACAAGGATAAATTCCTCTGGAAGCTACCCCAAGCTTCATCTGTGCTAACAAATGAACAGCAAACAAGAAAAGCTTCAATCCTGAGACATTGCTTGAATTCCTGCAATTACAAAAAAAACAATGTTCACACAGAAATAGAAAAACTACTCCTCAAAAGTGACTGAATGTTGTCACTGGTCACTCTGTGACAGCATACCCAGTGATAACAGAACAGCTAGACAGTGCTTGTAATACAAATGCTGTCCGAGGTATGAAACGAGACTGTTTAAGGGAACACAAGAAGATCAAGCAATTTCACCAAGTAGTGCATGCAGAGACCAGAAAGTAAACAGTGGAGTTACTGTAAAAGGTCAAGCAACATGATTTTAGCAACATGTACATCACAAAGAAAGCAACATAAAAGTTAACTTAGGAGCTATAATTGCAATTGAAGAATTTATTAGTGTTATGTTTCTACATTCTGATCACATCTCAAAAAGATGCTTCAGGTTCAAAAAATAATAAGATTGACAATGTACCTTCCACTGAAGTTAGCAGTACAAGTGTTCCACATTTTAAACTAGATCCCAGAGGAAGTAAACATTTTTATAAGCCTACTAGAGTTTTTAGTACGGTAGGTAAGTTACGATACTAGTAACAACTTACAAACTGTAATGTAAATGTACAATCTTTTATTTAGTTAACTTTCATGTATGTTTTTTAACTGGTGAGTGAGTGAGATTTTGGTCTGCAATTGACATCTAGGTTTTAGCACTAGTGAAGGGTGACATAAGGTAAATATGGAGCATCGCTGGAATGAAGGGGTGGAGGAAAAGGGAAATACACAAGAAAATCTGCCCAACATTGGCATCATCCAGCATGATTCCCACATGCGAAAATCCGGGGACCAGCCCCACCAGGAATCGAACCCAGATCGTCTTGGTGGTAAGAAAATGATCCAACCACTTGACCTCTGTGGTCCCTTTTTCAACAGTTATTACAGTAACAGATAGTCTGGTACTTTGTTTGTTGTAAGTTTTGTAAGGTTATTTTGCTTCTGAAAGGTAAAAATTTGATTTTAATTTGAAAAGACAACAAGCCAATGACACCCCAAGTTGGTAGTAGAGGTCTTTAATAACTTCATTATAAAACATATTTTTTATTGTAGCAGAATTCTATAGTATTTAAATATATTACTACAATACATGAGATATACACGTTTCATTTTTTTCATTTGCATAATACTAACAGGTACCAATGATACAGCCCTCAAAAGCGAAGATTTGGCCAACTTCAAACAGTCTTATGGTAACTTTCCAAAATATCTAAATTAATATCATGAATCAAAAGTAGGCCATTGTTACACAATCTACCTGTGATGGACACCAAAGAACTCTATCACAAGATTAATGTTACTTAATATTTCAGCAATAAGGCAATGTGTAATTTCCTTTCCATTAGCAACCAAGTGATGTTTGTTAGGTAAGTAATGCTTTGTTGCTTATATTTGTCCAAGTGCAGTGCTGATATCCCAAAAAAAAAATATAATGTATAATTAACAAAACTGATGATTACTCTTACATCAACATTAAATTAAACTTTTTGGCAAATTTTAACTCCTATTACTTTTGTAACTACTTTTTTGTCACAGAGCTTCAGAAAATATTTTACCATGTAAGCAAAAAGTGATAACTATGAAATGATTGTGCACATATTTTGCCAACTTAGTCAATCACAGCGATGTCAACATGTAACCACTTTATATTTATTTACAATTGAGCATCCTGCTTGAGTACATCCATTTCAATTTGGATTTCTCAAAATAAAAGTAAAAAAAATTATACATAATGCACACAGAGATAACAGCAGCACAAATAATTACACTCGGCAACACACAAAATGTCGCCTCTCTACAGGTCAGAATTTAGACCGAGTTGCACAACAGGTATCCTCAGCAGCATAAAGAGGCACCCAGAAATCACGAACAACCCAACGCGCTACTCCTAACACTCACGTACCTTTCTTGAGGAGCAGGTTCAAATTCATTTGTTGAAAAGGAATTTTTTTAAAGAAACAGCTTAGTAAAACTTACTGAGAAGATTCAAAAGAAATGAATACTATCATGCATTCATAATTAGCAAAAAGAGTCATATTTATTCCTGTTATGTTAAAAACCAAAAATTTACTGTCATTAAGTTTACTAATATAAATATCCATGCAGTGTTCATTTTAGAAAAAAATATTAACAGAATATTTATTTGAAGCAAAGAAACAGAAAAAAACTGAAAGTGAAAACTGTTGTAGTATTTTGGCAACATAAGTTGCTAATTGTCATGAAACCATTACCTACAAACTAGGCACTGGCAGTTTAATGATTTAATAATACAAGAAATCATATGTCACCTGGCTTGTTTGTCATACATTATAGTATAAGTATTGTAATGTCCAAGGTAAACCAAGCTATTTTCATTAAATAATGTACCACCTAGGCACCACACAGATGGAGTACATTCACTAAACAAACACCCATCAAACGAGTCTGACCCGAGGAGGGGTACTCAAACAACACCTGACCCACATTAAAACACTCAAACAACACAAGGTGAATGCCAAACCGGAAGGCAAATAACAATATTGACTCTCGCAGATACGATGCTTGTATTATTCTACACAATTTACAGATGTGCAAGCATGCACGAATCAAACAGGACAAGTTAAATCAAAAATCTGACAAATGAAGGTACAGATGTTAGTTAAAAAACATTTAAGCAAAAATTAAAAATTACATACCAAGCTTTCCCTTATTCCACGTAGACACTCCGCCGGCAGCGAATAACAATTAACAGAAAGAGAACAAAAGCAAACTATTGCAAACTAAACATTCAAAACAAGAAGAGACACAACATAAGGGAATTAACGTCAACTCGCCGAAAGGATATGCGAGCCGGCCGAGCGGCAAAGTGGCAGAGAGGAAGAGAAGACCATTCCAAGGCGGCAGCGGGACTGCCCAAAGCCCGACGACAAGAGATAGGTGAAGGTAAGGGAAAAAGGAGACGGGGGAGTGGAAGCGAGGCACACGAGGAGGGGAGGCCACGAACAGTTCCGAAGATGCCCAAACCGGGCCGAAGGCCGGCGGTGGTGGGCGCGCACTTCAAACGAAGAACGAAGTCTGATGTAGCCATGGTTCTTACATGGCTGCTTTCAATACACTCAGTTATTACACACGGTAATCCGGAGCGCTCACAAGGTGCACAGATCTTGTAGTAAAACGTACATAACACGTTGAATCAAGGCAATAGCCAAGGAAGGCATGCTGACTCAGCACAACCCCCCCCGCCCAAAGGTCCACATCAGGGTTTTGGTCAACTCCTGTGGGCACAAGCCACACAGGTGCAGGTGCAAAGTCCGTAGCGTGCCCCGAAAGACCAAGATGGAGAGCACCACCGTCGAGCTTTGCCAGAGCCATCGAGGTCCGGCAAAGCCACGCCTCCCTCCGCCAGAGTGAAGATTCTTATGATGAGTCACCATTTAGGGACAGTTAGGGATAAGGAAGAGAACGGATGATTTATGGCCACCGGCACTTCAGGAAGTTGTGTAAACAAAAGAAACAACATTATCACCCGGAAATAACAAATTACTTCTGGAAAGGAAAAAACTTTAGACCCCGACAACGGGACACATTATAAACAAACCAAACACAATCTGCATAACAACAATTGTATACATTATTCACAAAATTTGACAGAAGCAAAGAAAAAAAATGGTACAAAAACTTGCAACATGAAGAATCTCCTAGATTAATATAATTAACACAGGCATTCACAATAACAATGGGATAAATACAGAACAGTGCATGAGAATTACATATGCATAAAAAACCCTATCAATACTGTGACAAGTTGGGGCTACGTACGTATTGAGATGGAGGTCTTTAATAAAAGAAAAAATATAACGCTAACATAGTTTATTTACAACTGTCTAAACAAAAAAACCTATGTATATAATGATTCATCACAATAAATGTCAAACAAAACAAGTAACTACTTTTTACATAAAGGAAAAAAATACATCTACACAAGTTCTTAGTATAACTCACAATGGTGGATCCAATGAAGGAATACCGAGGAATCTTTTGTGGCCTAGAAACACCTTCTTCCTACTACTTGCTGCAGTCCCACTCGCTGGACACCCTCGAACACTCGTTGCAACCCAATACTACTCGTCACTATCACTTGAGCTCGCACCAGGCACCTACCAGCCAAATCTCTCTCGCTCCTGCTGCAGCTCCCCCTTATATACCTACTCCAACATCTCGAATTCTCTCAGCAAGTCTCTGATCTCCAACCTCCTGGAAAGGCGTCACTTCAAAGTCAAGCACCACCCCGAGAGATAAAGAATTAACAGGAACACTCCAGATCACGATATCTCCATCTGTTACCCGATATTGGGTGCAGATGGTCGCCACCGCACATGGGCGGCACAATGTACGCGAACCTCTTTGTTATTGCCGATGCTGTATCAGCTTACACTGCTCTCAGATTACCGCGGCATGCAGGTTGTTATCGTGGAGTAATACAATCCATGCAGCACACAAGAAGGTTTTTTAACGCTGCCGCCTATGTAGTATTTTGCCACTCTTCCAGACAGCCACGGCGCCAAGGAGTGGGTAGGTAGGCGGGTGTCCTAGCTCTGCCACTACTGTATCATACTACACCGCCCATCCAGAAAGTCGCGGCTCGCAACACTGCCACCTCCTTAAGTCTGTTCGTCCTGAGCAGACACAACAGACTCTGGTCCATCATAGAGAGCCAGTCTGTCAATATGCACAACCTTGGGTTTTCTTGTCCGAGAGCCCTTGTGAATAATCCGGAAGACCATATAATTTATCTTCTTCACAATCTGGTAAGGGCCTTTCCAGCATTTCTGTAGTTTCGGAAAGTGTAGTTTCGGACAGTTACCTTTCCGTCGCTGTGGGTAATACAGCCACACCAGCTGTCCTCCTTGAAATGTCTTTTCAGGTCCCCTCCGATCATACCTCGTTTTCATCCGGTCGCTGCTGACTCTTAAATGTTGCAGAGCAAAGTCATGGACTGTACCCAATTTGTGACGCAGTTCATCAGCATACACCATCGGTGAAACAAGCTACTCTTCTTCTGCTGGCCTCCCAAAGAGTAGATCACGTGGAAGACGAAGCTCTCGCCCTAGCAGCATCTTCGAAGGTGTTATCCTTGTGGCTTCATGGACAGCTGACCGATATGCAAGGAGAAACAGGGGCACCTTGGAGTCCCAGTCCTTTTGATTGTCGGCTACAAAAATGGGCAGATACTGTTCTAAGGTACGATTTAGCCACTCAACCATTCCATCCGACTGAGGATGCAAAGGAATAGTTCGTGTCTTCTTCATTCCCAGAATTTTGGTCACTTCCTGGAATAACTTGGCTTCAAAGATGCAGTCCTGGTCGAAGTAAAGTTCGAGCGGCACTCCAAACCTTGAGAACACAAGCTCCACTAAAGAACCGGCCACTGTGCTAACGTCTTGGTTAGGTATTGGTATGACTTCAGGCCACTTGGTGAAGTAGTCTTGCACCACCAATAGGTACCGATTCTTCCTCTCAGTCACTGGCAAGGGACCCAAAATATGTACTGCTATCCTCTCGAACGGGGCCCTCAATAATGTACTTCTGAAGATGACCACATACTCTAGTTCTTGGTCCCTTCCTTTCTGTACAAGCATCACACGTTCGGCACCACCTCTCGACATCATCCCTGTAATGTAGCCGACAGTATTGCAAACTAACTCTGTTGAGAGTCTTATTAACTCCAAAATGTCCTCCAGCTGCTAAACTATAAAGTTCCTTCAACACTTCTGGAACTCTAATTACTGGGAGTACCAGCTGTAGGTGTGATTCTTTACCATCTGCACTTTCCCAGTTTCAGTACAGGACACCATTTCTCAGAGATAGAGAATCCCATTGATCCCAGTATGCCTTAGTTGTAGTACCTTCATCAGATAACTCGGCCCACTCTGGGCGCTGGCCTTTTTCCTCCCATTCTAGTATTGGCCAAAGAGCAGGGTCCTTTTTCTGATCTTCGACAATCTTTCCATCGCTCCAGGGAGAAGGTTCATTGCCAGCTGTGAACTCTTGGATTCTTGTTCTCCGAGCAGTTGGTGTCGTCCAACCTTCCCTTCTTGGCGATCACAATGAAAGCACATTGGTTCGCATGGCCTCCGGACAGTGCATTAGCACTGTTGTGTAAATGACCAGGTCTGTGCAGTTTCAAAATTGTACTCTTGAAGTTGCTGCATCCACCTAGCTATCTGTCCGCCTGGGTTTTTGAAGTTCAGTAACCAACATAATGATGCATGATCTTTTTGTAGAATAAAATGCCTTCCATATAAGTAATGGTGAAAATGTGAAATAGACTTGACCATTGCCAGGAGCTCCCTGGGAGTTACACAGTAATTTTTTTCAGGCTATGTAACACTCTAATGGCGTCTCATTTCCATCCTGGATCTGTGACAACACAGCACCAATCCCCACATCGCTTGCATCAGTGTCTAAAATGAACTGTCCATCACTACTAGGATAACCTAGGACTGGAGGCGAAACAAAAATTTTCTTTAATTTTCTGAATGAGGATACACAATCGGGGGTCTCAGTCAACTCACGTAATGGCTTTGCTACTGTCGCTAATCCACGCACAAAACACCGATAGTAAGCACACAGCCCAAGGAAACTTCTTACTTGAGTCCGATCAGTTGGACAAAGCCAATCTCTAATTGCTTTTGTCTTCCCTGGATCTGTTTCTAACCCTTCAGTCGACACTATATGCCCCAAAAATTTCACTTTCTTTTGGAACAAATTACACTTCTGGGAACTAGCTTCCAATTAGCTGCTGCTATCCTCTGAAGCACTGAATCAAGACGTGTCAGGTGTTCATCAAATGTCTTCCCTGTAACCACAATGTCATCTAAACAAATCATAAGTCGTTCAAACGTTGCTGGAGCATTGCACAGTCCAAAAGGCATGACCTAGAATTGCCAAGTTCCTTTTCCTTGTACAGAAAAGGCAGTCTTCTCTCTATCTTTCGGGGCACATCACATTGCCAGTAACTGCTTTTCATGTCCAAGGTTGAAAACCATTTGGATCCAGCCAGGCTATGCAGAGAGTCATCTATCCGAGGAAGTGGGTATGAATCTTTCCTAGTCACATCATTCAGCCGCCGGTAATCTACACAAAATGTTGTATGATCTTTGAAAGAACTGTGCAATGGGAGTGCATGACTGGATTCAGTTTCTTGGATATACTCCATTGCAATGGAGTACGTCCAAGAAACTGAATCCAGTCACAAAATCTTGTTGAGCCATCTTTCTTCTTAACCAACACAACTGGAGATGACCAGGAGCTGTTCGATGGTTCTATCACATCCAGATCCTTCATTTCCTTCAGAATGTCATCAACTACCTCATGTGAAGCAAGACGCAGAGGTCTAGGGGGTTGCTTTACAGGTCTAGCGTCTCCTGTATTAATATGGTGACATGCCACAGATGTCCTACCAAGATCATGTGAACTACAGGATAAAGCATTTTGAGTCTTTATTAAGAGTTCTACAACAGCATTCACGTGTCTCCAGTCCAGGTATTTCTTTGTCCTCTTCAGGAGTTCTGTAAGTGGTTCTGGCAGAGTATGCTTCACAAGATCCTCCCTTAAGACCTTAGACACAGTGGTGTTTATCTGGGAAACCTGCTTACACAAGCCAATAGTTGCCCCTCTTCTCAAGACTAGTTGCCTTGTCAGTCAGGTTCATCATTATAACAGGGAAATTATTTGATCTTGATGAAACCAAAGTCCTGGCTATAAGTACTCCATCAGGGAGGTTACTCCCTCTTCTCATAGGCTCGATTAATCCTAGGCGCCATACAAACTGTCCTACACAGCGCCCTGGTATCACAATTTCGCTAGAAGCGGGCAACACAGTGGCCTGATAACAAACTACTGGGCAGCTGACTGGTGATGATAATTCTGGTCGTGGTATCAGTACCAAATCTGTTTCACCTACCTTCAAGACCCCCAGTCGAGTGTCAATGCAGCATCCTAGTTTCGCAGAACATCTAGTCCCAGTAAGCATACATCCGCAATATCCGCTACGTAGACTTCATGTTCTAACTCGAGTTCACTCAATTTTAGTTGCACACACTTCTTCCCTTTCACTGGTATTGTCTCACCAGGTACAGTGGTTAACATGCACACTCCAGTTCTTTGATCACGTGATTGCTGGGGGAAAGGCCTAATGATGTCTGGCCTGATGACAGTAATGGCCGCCCCTGTATCTACAACCATCTGACAGGGCACATCATCCAGGTTGCCCTCTATCAGCAATGCATCAACTTCCTATTTCACCGAACGTACTCAAAGGAATTGTGGGGCCTTACTACCAGCAATCACCGACCTTCATCCTTCCAGACCAGTGTTTACATGTTTCCCAAATTTTTGAATGAATTTGTTGGTCTCGCCTGGCTCTCGGTCCTGGTTTCTTCGCTGATACTGTCGGCACTGAGCTCTTAGGTGTCCAGGTCGTCCACACTCTCAGCACTCTGGCCACTTTCCTGGTCGAGGGTGGTGCTCCAAAGCACCAACTCTGCTGGAAATGATGCTGATTGCTGTATTAATTTCCTTCAGGGTATTCCCGATGCTGTTCCCCTCTTCTTCGCTTGTTACCTTCGCTGCTCACACCACACGTCGATTCGCTGATACCTGCCTTGCTGACTCGACTTCCAGTGCACGAGCATCTTGCATGGTATGAGGCGCTTCCAAGCGTACTGCTTGTCGCACCTCCAAGTCTGCAATGGCATCAACAAAGAACACAATTGCAAGTATATCTCACGCCTCCTCTGGACACCCTTCAAGTGACAGGTGGGCTAGTCCCTCAATATCTTGCCAAAGTTCCTGAAGCGGCTCCCCAGGTCGCTGGCTACAGCTTCGAAGTTGGGCACGGTGGGCATATCGTAAATAGCGGTCCCCGAAGCGCAGCTCCAGGGCAGAGACTAATGTAGAATACTCTAGGCGATGTTGTTCAGGCAAAGATTAGAGTATACTGAAAGCAAGGCCCCTCAACACTACTGCCAGGTAGTAGGCACAATGATCTTCTGTCAAACCATTCAGGGTTGCAACAATCTCATATTGGTGCTGATATTCATGCCTTGGGGTTTGGCCATCATAAGGGGCAGGCTTGATTGTAACCCCCTTTCCAACACCAGGCATGCAACCTCAGCTGTATTCATGTGCTATGGTGCACCAATTCACTGACATTTTCAATTCTTTGGTCCACTAATTCACTGACATTAAGAATTTTTAGGTCTACCATTTGAGAAACACTTTCAATTTTCTTGTCCACATACTCTATTTTAGTATGCACTAGCTCACTAATTCCCTCTAACTTCTTGTCTACATTTTCATAAACACTGTCTATTTTCCTGTCAACATTTTCATAAACACTGTCTATTTTCTTGTGTACAATCTCATTAACACTGTCAATTTTTCTACAACACTATTTTCTTGTCTACAATCTCATTAACACTGTCTATTTTCTTGTCTACATTCTTACTAACACTGTATATTTTATTTTCTATATTCTCATTAACACTGTCAAATTTTGTATTTATACCACTTATTTGGCTACTTAGTCCCTCTATTAGTGCTCGCAAACCCTTTAAATCACTAGCCATTTTTCTTGTAAACATAAACTTATAACCTAAAATTTCTTACCTAACAAAAATTAACAAGTTTCATTAAATATCTAACCATCTACACTTAATTTTAACACAATGGAAAACATGTAATTCAATTTTAAATAATTGCCTCCATCCCACTTTTGACACCAGTGTTACATGTTGAGGCTAGGTACGTTAGGGGATGGAGGTGTTTGATAAAAGAAAGAAAATAAAGCTAACCTAGTTTATTTATACAAAAAAAACTATGTATACAGGGTGTTCCTGAAGGTTACTGACAAACTGAAACCACGGGTCGGGGGCACTACGCAGATTCAGAAAAATATAGGAACCTTGGGTCTCCGATGCACCGTTTTCAAACTACAGCCTAAATACTGTAGCCAATAAGACGTGAGCGCGCGAACTCTGACTCGTGCCGCGGGAAGCGTTGTTGCCAGATCGTCGATATCTACTGTGATCATAGCTGGTGTAATTA
>PNEQ01001584.1:0-25013 GCA_003012365.1 Medauroidea extradentata | reverse complement strand
TGTCTGCAGTGACTTCACACTTGGTTCGCCTTTCCCTAATTAAACCAGCTATGATCACAGTAGATATCGACGATCTGGCAACAACGCTTCCCGCGGCACGAGTCAGAGTTCGCGCACTCACGTCTTATTGGCTACAGTATTTAGGCTGTAGTTTGAAAACGGTGCATCGGAGACCCAAGGTTCCTATATTTTTCTGACTTTGCGTAGTGCCCCCGACCCGTGGTTTCAGTTTGTCGGTAACCTTTAGGAACACCCTGTATAATGATTTATCACAATAAATGTCAAACAAAACAAATAACTACTATTTACATTAAGGAAATAAAATACATTTACACAAGTTCTCTGTATATGGAAAGGTTATTAGTCACTCACAATGGTGGACCCAATGAAAGAATACCGAGGAATATTTTGTGACCTAGAAACACCTTCTTCCTACTACTTACTTGCTACGGTCCCAATCGCTGGACACCCTCGAACACTCGTCGCAACCCAATACTTCTCGTCAATATCACTTGAGCTCGCACCAGGCACCTGCAAGCCAAAACTCTCTCGCTCCTGCTGCAGCTCCCCCACATATACCTACTCCAACATCTTGAATTCTCTCGGCAAGTCTCTGATCTCCAACCTCCTGGAAAGGCGTCACTTTAAAGTCAAGCACCACCCCGAGAGATAAAGAATTAACAGGAACACTCCAGATCACGATATCTCCCTCTGTTACCCGATATTGGGTGCAGATGGTTGCCACCGCACATGGGCGGCACAATGTACGCCGAACCTCTGTTATTGCCGTTGCTGTATCAGCTTACACTGCTCTCAGATTACCGAGGCGTGCAGGTTATCGTGAAGCAATATAATCCATGCAGCACACAAGAAGGTCTTTTAGCGCTGCCGCCTCTGTATTATATTTCGCCACTCTGCCAGACAGCCACAGCGCAAAGGAGAGGGTAGGAAGGTGGGTGTCCTAGCTCTGCCACCACTGTATCGTACTAAACCGCCCAGCAAGACAGTCGCGGCTCGCAACAATACATTAGCACCATACGACAAAAGCCATGGGCTGATTAAATCTCACAAAAGTATGATAAACACCATCACTTATAACAAAACATAACAAATTGAGAGCTCTCCAATAATGTTTATATCAGGAACAACGGCATGCCTACGAAAAAACCAGTGACTACGAAACAGAACACACAACACATAGGGCCCACAAACACATAATCATAACACAACAACAACACAACATAAAACACAAAACGCACACAAACCACACATGGAACAACAAAATCCCAACACACACACAGACTACACAAACAAACATGCACTGGTGAACCATCGGTAACAACAACCAATGCACGGAGTAGGCCTAATCACATCGCTTAAGACATCTAGCAAAGACTGCACTGCCAAAACGTCAGAAGATGTCATGATATCTACCCAACCCTTCGGAGCGGAAGCACGACTGACATTAGCTATAAAGGGACACACATACTTGGGAGAAAAACTTAAATATTAGCCGACAAGCATGCACGTCCACGACAGCACGAACGTGACTCAAAAAATTCAAACCTAAAACCACATAAGCCACCAGATCTTTGAAAACCCAATATCGAAACAACTACGAAAATCTTCCGATTTACACGTGCAATAGCACGGATCGAGAACAACGCACAGTGCTGCAATTGGCCACGCATGCCACTTCTGAAATCCGGGAGGATAAAAAGGAATTGTCATGAAGCAGACAAGCCAAAAAACTACCACGCACAAAAGAATGTGATGCCCCAGTGTCTACTAACGCAGCACGCTCCTCGCATGACACAACAACCCAACAAAACAGTCGGCGCATGTTACGCAGAAACCACTGTGTTTGCCCTTCTTCACACACTTAAGGACGGCAGCGCTTAGTTTCCTAGACACGTAGCACATAAATATCAAGGTTTCTTGCACCTAAAACAAATATGTGCATCCCACAATACACTATTACAATTACTACATCTAAAACTCCCATCAGACTGCACACCTGATACACTGGGCAATGCCGCATTTGACTCCACAGTCATAGCTGAAACGTGCGCCTGCACACGCAGGAAGGATTTTAACAAAGGGCGCAAAACACCAGATATTAATTTCTCCTTAGTAGTTGGCACTCGAGACACTGCGCGATGAAACTCACGTTCCAATTGTAGCTCACGCTCGATCCCGAGCTCCAAAACACTGAGCTCCTTGAAGGTATTGAGCCGACTACAAACAAGCCTATGGGAACGAGCCTCGGGCAGAAGATGATCAAGAATATAGCCCACTAACTTGCTCTCAGCCCACTTCAGATTCATATCGCCTGCAAAACATCTGATATCTTGAATATATAAAGGCTCCAACAGGCGGGCCTTAAATACATAAAAACTGCAGTCGGCCCGTATAATGTCTCCCAAAAGAGTCGTCGCGTGCCCTTCAACTCTAGACGGCAAACACACAAAAAAGGACTGCCCATCGCT
Organism: Medauroidea extradentata; assembly: GCA_003012365.1. Classification (NCBI taxonomy): domain Eukaryota; kingdom Metazoa; phylum Arthropoda; class Insecta; order Phasmatodea; family Phasmatidae; genus Medauroidea; species Medauroidea extradentata. The sequence continues at coordinate 22,524 of PNEQ01001584.1, read as the reverse complement.
ACTATACACACTATTAACTGTGACCAGAAAACTTAACACATCATCCGATAGCACAACTCGCAAAACAATCGCATTCAACCACACCATTAACACGGCTTGCAATGTCGTCATCGGACCCCGCACCGGCACAGTGCAAAGTGCCGACCGCTCGCAGTGAATTAACATAGGCAATGGCTCGTATGGCACAATGCAATTACATCCTCGCTACCCACAAACTCTACACCACATTCTCGTAAATATTGGTGCAGTTTGAGGTAACCCAAACGAAATACAAAATCGCTAGCACCCATACAGGCCATTCATCACCAAAGTCAAGACAATAATACAAGCACGCAGCCTGGCACACAGCCTGGAACGAACAACTAACACACACCGCACCGCAAAATCTGCTCCCTCCTCTCAAAGGTGTGGCATGCACCCACAAAACAATAACTCGGCAAAACAGGTCAAACACATCCCCAACTCGGGAATCGAGCCAGAGCAGAGTTATGTAAGAATTGTGTCCACCTAGGCACCATACAGATGGGTTACACTAAACAAAACCTCGTCAAATGGGTCTGACCTGAGGAGGGGTACTCAAACAACACCTGACCCACATTAAAACACTCAAACAACATAAGGTGAATGCCAAACCGTGAGGTAAATAACAATATTGACTCTCGCAGATACGATGCTTGCATAATTCAACACAATTTACAATACACAGGCATGTAAGCATGTAAAAATTACAATTAAATACCAAGATTAATAACTACTTCTCTCACGCCACGTCGACACTCCGCCGGCCGCGAATTACAATTAACAGATAGAGAACCAAAGCAGACTAATGCAATCGGAAGACGAGGCAAACCCTCAAAGCAAGAAACACAACATAAGGGAATTAACACCAACTCACCAAAAGGATATGCGAGCCGGCCGAGCGTTGAAGTGGCACAGAGGAAGAGACGACCATTCCAAGGCAGCTGCAGGACTGAGACTGCCCGGAGCCTGACGACCAGAGCTGGGTGAAGGTCAGGGAAAAGGGGGGAGGGGAGTGGAAGCGAGGGAAAAGGGGGGAAGGGGAGTGGAAGCGAGGCACAAGAAGAGGGGAGGCGACGAATAGTTCCGAAGACGCCCGAACCGGCCAGAAGGCTGGCACGCAATTTAAATGAGACACAAAGTCTGACGCCGCTATGGCTCATACATGGCCGCTCTCATTACACTCAGTTATCACACACGGTGATCCGAAGCACTCACAAGGTGCACAGATCTTATAGTAGAAAGTACATAAGGATAAAACAAAACATATTGTTTTCACACTAAGACCTAGTGGTAATATTGATGATGGTTCTCTGTCTGATAATGTAAATTTTCTAGGAATACAATTGGACAGCTAATTGAATTGGATACATAATATTACTTAGGTATGTAAGTTGTAAACTGTCCAAGATATTGTTCCTTTTAAAAAGTTTTAAATGTATTGTTCCAAAAACGTACATCAGGTGTGCATATTTTGCTTTCTTTCAAAGTGTCATTACATAGGCTATGGTTTGTTGTTAGGGGACAACTCATTTTATTTACACAAAATCTTATTAAGATATAAAACAAAAAAAGGCTGTAAGAATTGTCACTGGTTCATCACAAAAAGCTCATTTTAAACCACTTTTCATTTCAGAAAAACTCATATGACAATTGTAAATTTGTATGTTTTAGAAAGCATTTTGCTTGTACATGGAAATTTGTGTTCACTTATAATGAGGAAGTATGTTCATAACTAACTCAAAATAGGAATGATATTGATATACAATTCGCGAGATTCACTACAAACAAAAGGAACTATACCTACACTTCATCAAGAATTTATAACAAATTCTCCAAGGATTTTCCTAAGTTGTCACACAAACAAGTTAAACAAAGACTATCATTACCGGTATGTCTGGTAAACAATCTATTTTACAATTTAACTGAATTTTTTGACCATAATAAAGGTGACGAAATCATTGAAAACAAACTTAAGCCAAACCTTCCTACCTCTACTTTGCTTGAAAAGTGGTTAATAAGAGGGAAATATAACGAAAATACAAAAGATTTTTTTAGGGTAAATCTGCACACTAGGCCTTATATAAAAAATAAAGACACTATTAAGGAAACCACTCAAGTTATTAAGTATGGTAAAAATACTGAAAACCATAATATCTGTTCTCGTAATCATATTAGATATTCTGATTATAAACTAAACAGGGTTAAGGATCATGTTCCTAATACAGAAATAAATTTAAATTCACTTTCTAACATCTGCGGAAACACTCAAAGGTTACTCCAGAAATCCCACAGACAATTCACAACCATTTGGGAAAACCCCTACAAAACTGTACAGCTAAGTGTCAACTGACTCCACACAAGCTATTACACGGGCAACAAGATAGAACACTAAACAAGAAAACCACCCCTACCAAAAAAAAAAACGGACAACTGTAGTAGGCCTAGCACAACTATACAACACCAAAATGTACAATCATTAAAAACAAAGTGCAAGTTTTGAGGTTATATTGAATGAGTTCAATACAATATCATGTTTGTGTATTTGTGAACATTGGTGTCCGATGAAACTGAGCTCCTCTCAGTAGTTTCCGAAAATTTCAGGCTAGCGAGTTACTTTTGTTGTCTTTGGAACAAGTACGGTGGGGCTTGCATTTTCATTCATTATAGTATACAGTTTAAAAGAAGAAATGATCTTGAGTTACTGTCTGATGAAATAAATTTTGAAGTAGCTGCAATCAAACTTGCAGACATAAATAATGTTCCATTGATCATAGTCTGCATATATAGATCCCCAAGTGGGAAAATTTATGCGTTTTTGATAAAACAGAACAGCTGCTTTTCAAAATTGTTTGTGTTAGGTGTAAAGTTTTACTGTGTGGTGATTTCAACATAGATCTGTATGACACAGAAAATAAAATTACACCTGCTTACTTAAATATTTTGTATGCATATGGTCTACGTCCGCTAACAAATTTTGCCACAAGGGAAACAAACACTAGTTCAATCTGTATAGATTGCTTTATAGTAAGTAAAAATGTAGATAAGGCTAATCTTGGTAGAGAGATAAATGGGTTGTCGGATCACCAAGCATAATTATTAAGTACACATTGCAACAAAATAATATGCGAAACTACACAACTGTACAAGAGGGACTTCAAAAATCTAAATATGTTTTACCAGGACATACAGCACGAAAACTGGGCCCCAGTGTTTTCTGCTGAATCTGTCAATGATAAATTCAGATCTTTCATGAATATATTTTCGTTAAAATTAAACATGCATTTTCCAAAAAAATTACATATTATTAAACATGGCAAAAGTAAACAAAACTGGATTACCAATGAGATAAGGGTAGCAAGTAACAAATTAAAAATACTATATGAAATCAGTAAGCTAAACAACTCGCCCAATTTTGTAAATTACTACAGAAATTATAAAAAAGTACAGTATACAGAACAGTTCTAAAACAGGCCAAAATACTTTCTAATGACTTGCTTATTCAAAACTCACAAAACAAATAAAAAACTGTCTGGAACATAATAAAAACTGAATCAGGCTAAAAAAAACCCTCCCACCAAAACTTTAAACTAATTCATCAAAATGGTACAGTCAAAAATTCTGCTATTGACACAGCTAATTAAGTAAATGAGTATTTCTGCAATATTGCTAGACAGATATATGCACAAATTGCTCAGCATAACATACACCAAAGGAAATCTAACACTGTTGCAGCATTTCTCTATTTGTATCCTGTTAGCTTAATAGAAATGAAAAATGGTATAAAATTTTGTAAAGCAAAAATTCTACAGGACTGGATGATATCCCTGTCAAAATAATCAGACTGTTCACCTGTACTTCTTAAGCCATTAATTAATATCATAAATAAATCATTTTTACAGGCGTGTTTCCTTATGATTTAAAGATAGCCAAAGTTATACCATTATTTAAGAAGGGAAATAAAAATGAAACCGAAAACTACAGACCCATATCACTTTTGAGTTCAGTGTCTAAAATTTTTGAATTAATACTAAAGAATAGAATAACAGACTTTCTCACTAAATTCAAACTTTTAAATAACTTCCAGCATGGTTTTTTGAAAGGAAAGCAAAGAATCTGCAATAGGTGAATTTATGGAAAACATTCTCACATGTAACGAAGAATCTTGTAGCTCTCTTGGAATATTTCTCGACATAGGCCTATCAAAAGCATTTGATACAGTTGATCACAAAATATGACTATAAAAACTAGAAAACGTTGGTATAAGAGGAATTGCAAACAACTTATTAAAATAATATTTGACAAACAGGAGGCAAGTAATTGAATTAATACAAAAAAATAAACAAAATTATGTAAACACATAGTATCACTCACAGTCAAAAATAACAAATGTAGGCGTGCCACAAGCGAGTATTCTCGGCCCTCTATTATTCATAATACACTTAAATGATCTAGAACTGCAAATGTCAAATGTTTCCATGGTTTCTTTTGCAGATGACACAAACCTAATAATAAAACCATCCATGGAGATGTCACTTGAAAATTCTGCCATTAGCGCATTAAATAAAATAACCTCGTGGTTTGCTGCAAATAATTTGGCTTTAAATCTAGATAAAACTAAATATATTCTTTTCAATTCAAATTCTGCAAGCAAAGAGCCTGAATTATCCGTACAAAACAAACATCAGCAGCGTGCAGCAAATTAGATTCCTTGGCGTTGAAATAGATAACAAACTATCATGGAATGAACATACAAAGCACATTGTTAAAAATCTGAACTCATCATGCTACATGCTTAAAGCTCTTGCATCAGAACATCTCGCAAATGTTTAAGATCTGTTTATTTTGCATATGTACATTCCCGTATCAGTTATAGAATAGTAAACTGGCGAATTTATAAGAAAAACTTACAGTCAGTCTTTACAGTGCAAAAAAGAGCACTTTGTATGATACAAAATATGCCTCCTTTGGCTAGTTGTAGAAATGTATTCAGCGTGCTAGGTATTCTTCCAGTTCCTTGTGTGTACATAGGTATATAAAACCGTGCTTTATATAAAAAAAAATAAAAATTAATATTGAACAAACACTCAAGTACATCACTACAACACTCCAAATAAATCAAATTTCCATATAAAATCTGTAAACAAAGCTTATTCATTAGGCATTAGGTTCTATAATAAACTATCAGACAACATAAAAAATATCACAGACATTAAGAATTTTAAAAAGCAGCTGTTTTGATTTATTTTTAAGAAACTCATTCTACAGTGTATCAGAATACTTAACAGCAAAATAAATTGAGTTAAGGATATTGCCTCTTGATGCCTTATAGTGAAGATTTTTTTTCCAACTGTTTCATTTATAATGTATGAGTGTACCTATATAGGTTAATAATTCTATGTCTGTACATTTTTGTCTTTCAAACTTGGCAATGGTTGATCACATATATATTGTCACCTTACTTGTGTATTTTTTTGAAATTTTTTTTTTCTATTTCAAGTAGGCTACCATGTGCAACCCTTGTATTTTATTTGTTGTTGTAAATATTGTATTGTAAATATTATGTATGATGAATTCTATAGCAACTTTTTTGTTGCTCAAAGAATGATAAATAAAACAAACAAACAGACATTGTTAAGTTAATATGAATTTTATTACCTATTAATTAATAATTTTGAAATGTAACCTTTTGAAATTTTACGTACATATAGATTTTAAAATTCAGTAAATGTTATTACAAACATAAAATTTTACTCAGTAAATTTTGTGGCTTTCAGATTGTTTAATGTAAAGATGACGTAGTAAGTTTGAACTTAAATGAAATTTGTCAGTTGTGTAACATTTTTAATGTAATTTTTTGAGAATGTTTTACTATAAGTTGTTTCATGTGACACAGCCTAAAATGTATGTGTCTTAATATAACTATTATAAGACTACACTCGGTTATAAAATATTCCAAAAACAAAGAAATTGTTTCTTGTGTCTGACATTTTCCAATCCTATTATAAGTTACCACATTAATGAATTCTAGCTACACCCAGGTCACTTTAATTTTAAAGTGAGGGGAGTTGGAAAGTTTAAGAAGGGACTAGAGAATTGAAACTGTGGGGATGGGGAGGAATCTGCTCGCCACCGGGCACTAGCCCAATTGTGAGAATGAAAACTTATTATTATTACCTCCCAACACTCTAAAATAAAAATATTAGGCCTATTTAATTACTGGAGCTATAGAATTAAAGTTTTGAGAGTTGTGAAATGTTTAATGAACTTCTAAGGAACTCAAAATAAAACTAGTTCTTTTCTTAAAACAGAAACTTGAATTGGAAGTAATTACTTTTATCAGTGGAGGAACTTGAACTGGAACCAATTCCTTTTTATGGTTGGCCTAAACTTTCCAAGCTTTGAATAAATAGCCTACATTCACTTTACGAGTAGGCATATTTAAAGTCATTCAAAAAATTAGTAACTTACGTAACTTGGGTTAGTAACACCAATTTCGAGTTTTATACAAATAGGCCACATATCTTCAAAAATTATCTGATATGTAAACCAATATGGTCGTATGTTATGCTTACAAATCATATATAACATATGTGGGCAGCATGCAAGATGCTAAACATAGGCTAATAAATAGGCCTAACTTGAACATTTAACGATAGAAGTCAACAGGTATCTATAACAGGACAAAATGAAACCAATTGTATATTATCTAGTAATGGGGTAATAAAATATGGAGTGTCACAGGGATCTGTACTCAGCTCCCTGTTGTTTCTTCTATATATTAATGATCTACCACTATATGTTTCAAGTGAAATAAATACTGTATTATTTGCAGATGATACCAGCTTATTAGCACATAGCTCAGATGAAACTAAACTTACATAAATTATGAAAAATGCAATTTCGAAACTGATTGATTTAATGTGAATAATTTATTTTTTAACCTTGATAAAACCACTATTATAAAATTTTTTACTTCAAATATTACTGATTACAAGTTACAAATAATAAAAGATGGTAACAAAATTAATTTAAGCCAATGGTACAAATTTTTGGGTGTGTGTATGTCTGTATGTGTGTGTGTATATATATATATATATATATATATATATATATATATATATATATATATATATATATATATATATATATATATATATATATATATATATATATATATATATATATATATATATATATATATATATATATATATATATATATATATATATATATATAAAATTCAATAAATTTGTGTGTGTGTATGTATATAATGTTATCTGGTAGCTATCATATTGCTAGTCTTATGCCTAAACTTCGCTAAACATGTTTTTCTCTGCGAAATTTTTCGCAATTAATGAATATTACATCGTTGAAGCAGATTTATTTTGCCTATTTCCATTCAGTTATGTGCTATGGTATAATTTTTTGGGGAACGTCTTCACATCATATGGAAATATTTAAATTACAAAAAAGAGCTGTACGTTTAATTGTAGGTGCTAAGAAATATGAATCATGTAAATACATCTTTAAAAAATTAAATATTCCCACCTTTTATTCCCAGTATATTTGTTTAGTTAAATTTGTTATAAAAAACCAAATGCATTTTGAAAAAAAATTCTAATATTCATTTACATAATACCAGAAATGGTAGCCTAGTAAGTTTCATGTTCCACAAACAAGATCAAAACAATTTTAAAAGGAGGTGATATACTCAGGTATAAAAATGTATAGCAAATTACCACCTCATCTTCAAGACTTAAGTAAAAATAATACTAAATGTAAATCCAAACTTAAGGAATATTTACTGTCACACACCTTTTACTCGGTAGAAGAGTTCATAAATGCTTAACATGTAAAATTGTGATAAGTTGACCTTTAATAGGTAACCAATGTTATATAATATATTGTGATGTTATGTAGCCAAACGTTTTTAAAATTTTTGTAAATTACTATATAAGTGGTTAAGTTTTATATTTATTGTAAATTGTGTGTTTGTTAGGCCCATGTACAGATTTGATATATTCCATAGCTATGAAGCTTATGCTTCTGAACAGCTCTACGGAAGGAATAAATAAATATGATTAAACATCTGTATTTCCGAAATGCTATGAAGTATTTCATTAATAACAATCCATTATTTGATATTTTAAAGTCACGGAAACCTATGAAAAATTTACACGAAATAAAATAAACCACTTACCTTAATCATTAACAGCTTTGTAACAACCTTAAGCATGATTAAGGGAAAACCTTCAGTACATGTTTTATGTCATAAATAATCGACATCCACAACATTAACATTTTTTCACGACAAACAGCCAATTGTGCCCACAGCCAAATCACAAATCTGGTAATCAGACAAAATTTTAATATTAGCTCATAGTATCACAACAGGTTGATAAATCATTTTAATAAGTATTACATTGTTTTCTCAGGAATCGGTAACTGTACTACTGTCCCCAATTCCTTTAAGCTCAGAACAATACGAGAATTAAGAGCATAGTTTCTGAACGGAAAATATGTCATTCACGCTGTTCGGATGGGGCGTATACTGTTTACATACAATGATGATACGTCTTCAGTGTTGCCAACTTAATGCCAGAATCCTACTTTTTTACCGAAATGGTCGTACAAAGCCCTTCAAGGATCGTATATTAACAAAAAAAAAGTAAAAGTTTCCCAAATGCTTTTGAAAGTGAAGCTAAGACATTTACAAACATAATATAACATATATTTTGCATACAAACTAAATCGCCAATCAATTAAACTGAAGTATACAGACAGAAGTGCAAAAACAACACATAGAAATTAACAAAATTTTAGAAAGGGGAATTACAGACGTCCAGATAATTCGGAGAGATAGTAACTTCGGCGTGTGTTTTATTTTTAAAAAAATCCATTACATTAGGTAAATATGAACAGAGCTGTGCTCGGAGCACGGAAAATGCTCACAATCGTGCAATTGGCGTACGATCTGATAGTAGGATCGTATATCGTACATGACACAAACTTATCGTGTCTGTCTGTACGATCAAGATTGGCCTCGGGTCTTTTAGACATGGCAAGGGGGGGGGGGGTGACACAGGATAGAACTTACCAACGTCGTTGGGGTCTACACAGCTCTTATTTTCTGTAAACGATTGCGTTTGTACCAGTATACAAACATCACTGCGCGATATTGTAATATGTTAACAGAAATAATACCCTTTTTGTAGGCAGTTACAATATATTACAGTGTTAATATCGGAATCCACACTGATGAAGTATTTTGATTTGTTGTAAAAACTGTTTAAACAATGTTGATGTATATTGAGAGTCTTGAACATTTCTTGTAGTGGTACACCCGATGATCGTGTAAGGATATGACCATTTTCCGTTACTATTATCACTCGTGTTAAGGTTAATTATACTACAGAGTAAGGCCCGTTCACAATCGACATGAAAAAAATAACATAACTTACACAGCATAACATGCGAAATTGTCCGTATACAATCACCACGAAATTGACCAATCAGAAAATAATCAAAAAGAAAAGAACTAATTTGTTACTGGACGAAAATTTTCGCGCCAACATCACTTATGACGTTTCACATTCTTATTGGCCGGCATGAAAAACTTGGCGTAGAAAACTCAGAGATGACCATCTTTAACGCCATGCCAAGCAAGTTACGCCACGTAAGTAATGCCAAGTATTCATTATGAACGCCACCATTCGTATCACAGATATTCACTTTCTTATGCTATGTTTTTTACTTGCGCCACGTCGATTGTGAACGGGGCTTTAGAAGGATAAATGTTCTAAGTTTGGCACAGGGAAAATATCTGCCACTTTAGCCCTGGTATCGCTACGCTAGTGCACCAAACTGACCAAACACAGAGCTTTTCTGAACTTAATGTTACATAAGTTGATAAATTAAAATACAAAATCGGTTTCTTTTCACTTTAAAATTAAATTAAATGACTAATATAATTTCCAAGTTTATATAGGCTACATTTAATTTTACTAGAGTTGCTTATTGAAGTGAAACTAGTGACAGAATTATCACCAACCAACTCCTATAGCTGTTTAAATTAATAATAGTTATCACGTACCTATTACTTACAAACAGTATCATTAACTTAAAAGAAATGTTTTCAATTTTTGTGTGAAACAAGAAATAAAATGCTAGGTAAATCTTATTATTGTATAAACGTTAAAGGAATATGCTCGAAAGATTTCGAAACTTTTTTTATTTTAAATCTACTAGGTAATAATTATTTTTGGCCGTCCTTGGGTTTAAATTATTTGTAAAATGAATGGAATAAAGCAGCTTACTTACACTACTGTAAAAAATTTCGGAGTCAGATTCTGCAGGTTATTGTGGCTGATATATGTCACTTGGTTCTTATCTGGAAGACTGTGTTCTTCATTGCATTTATTTTGTGCCTGTAAGTACACTGCTTAGGTCGACCTTTAAATTTAATTTTAGCGAAGACTCTGTTGATCGTGTACATTTTTCCCCTGGATAAGTTTTAAAACTAAGAATTGGTAGCAATTTTTAGAACTAAACAAATTCACCGACCTTGGAAATGTAACAGGTTTTAAGGAAAATGTTCGATTTTAGGGCATTTTGCAGACTTTGATCATCATGCACCATAACTATCCCCACAATAAATGAAACTCAAATCACGACTCACTTAGCAGCCTATATCATAACATTCGTCGTCTCAGTTTAGTCCAACATGTTAATTATAGATGGCTCAACTAGTCAGAGTGTGTTTGGAGCAAGGGACATTATGGGAGCAAAACCTCCTTCCGGGTGAAACGAACGATATATATAGGCCTATATATATATATATATATATATATATGTGTGTGTGTGTGTGTGTGTGTGTGTGTGTGTGTGTGTGTGTGTGTGTGTGTATTAATGCTTTACTGATTGTCGATGGTTAAATCTTCCGTACTCCTTCTGTTAAAAAAGGCATTGTAGTAAATAGATAATAGTACTTCCTCTCTTACAAAGCAAGTATTAATATACGCTTCATTTTAATAGAGTTGCATGGAGTAGAGCTGGTTAAAACTATTTCAGTCCATCCTTTTTAATTTTTTTTAAAAATGTTAGAGTACAAATGCATTTAAGATTAGGTGAGAGACAGTCCTATTTCCTGTTACCGAGATATGAAAATACTTAAATATTCTAACAGTTTAGTACATGATTAGTATCTAATCAATGTTATTTAACACCTCAAAATACTTACCTTCCAAAATATACTTAACGTTTTGTTTATTAGTCCTTTGTTAAACGTGCATTTTACCTTTCTTATAATGCCGATACTTTAAAAACTCTTCTTAAAGTGCAAATTAGGGAGTTCTGTGACAGAAATTGTGACACTTTACATTGCCTTGTTCGTAAAAAGCTCTATTGGAACGAACCTTGGACACACAATAGAGCTCGTACCCTTGAAGATTACACTACGGGATACGAGATATCAACACAAAATCGCCATTGCTGCAGAAGAGGTGCCTATCAAAGAACGGTAATAGCTAACTATAGGGATAAACTTTTAACATATGTTTCATTCATATATGTGTGTTTTCACAATAAATGTTTCATCACAAGTTTGAAGAACACTGTAGCTTCCATACCTAGATTACAGTACACTTATAGTTTTAAATCTGCAACACGAAACCTCTAATATTTCAAAATCGTAGCTTTTGTGTATGTGTTATGTTTTATGTCAAGGAATTTTCACATAAAACGGCTGTGACCTAAAGAAGCCAAGATGTTGAAAGCCTGCAGTATACTCCTGTTATTTAAGAGGAGAGTATTTCTGCATTTACTATTCGTGAGGTGAGAAATATTTAACTTATGTCTCCTTCCATCAAAGTGGCTGTGCAACAGTACATGGTTGTAAATAAACTATCAATTCAATCGAGTCAGAAGACAATTTGGATAGTATTTGTCTCTTCCTACTTTATGTAACTCAGAAATCCACATTTCTTTGTGGGACGCATTGCTTTAACCAATGAGTTGTAACGTGGTGAATACACTTAAGTAACAGTAACTCATTATATTGCGATTATTTCAATAACTAATCCATGTTGGTTCAAGTAACAAGTTACCGGCAAAATTATGAACCAGTTAGAGAAAAATGCCAGTTATTGTGTTCTAACTAAATATATGTAATTAAATGTAAATAAAGTTAATAGTTTTCTTCTCCAATTGTACAAACTATTAAGAAAAAAGTTTAACATTTTAAAATAATTTAGAAAATAGTTACAAAAAGTTTTAAACGAGAGTGCTAAGGCAGTTGTGAAATTAAGGATAATCTGCTCGCGTATGAATTCTAACTTTAAAACCCGTGTATGAATTAATGTAAGATTTCAAATGAGTTCGATGAAATTCCAGTCAATTCTTAAAAATATAAGCCATGCACTATATCGTCGAGCTAATATGAGTAAAGCGCTAACAAATTCGGAGATGTGTGTTTCTCTTTATTGGTTGGGTTATACTGTCACGATGCGAAATCTTTGAATTTAATTTTTTTGGCCGACCTGCGTACATGAATTACTGCGGCTCAGTAACAATTAGACCAGCCTCCGTAGTGTAGTCGGATGCGCACTGGCTTGTAGTTCATGAAGTACTACGACTTAGTAACAATTAGACCGGCCTCTGTAGCATAGTTGGATGCGCACTGGCTTGTGGTACATGAAGTACAACGACTTAGTAACAATTAGACCGGCCTCTGTAGCGAATGACGGATGCACACTGGCTTGTGGTACATGTAGTACGACTTAGTAACAGTTAGGCCGACCTCTGTAGCATAGTCGGATGCGCGCTGGCTTGTAGTACATGAAGTACTACGACTTAGTAACAATTAGATAGCTGTAAATGAATTTGGCTTTAATTATTTTCTTTAATTTAATCTATAACCTCCATCCCCTAGTGTTTCTTGCCCAACTTGTAGCACTCGCGTCAGAAGTGGGATGGAAGCACTTAGTAAAAATATAAAATAATTAGCCTAAATTAAGTGCATGTAAGTATGTATTTTCACTAACATGTTAAAAGTTTAAAGAAAAGTAATTTTATGTTAAGAACTATATGCTTACAAGGATTATTGCTGGTGAATTGGAAGGATTGTGAGCCTTGACAGAGGGACAGTGTTAATAAGAAAGTAGACAAGAAAACAGACAGTGTTTAAGATAATGTAGACAAAAAATTGAAAGGAATCAGTGAGCTTGTGCATACAAACATTGTGTATGTGGACTAAAACTAATTGTTTTTCAAACGGTGTACCATAATATTGGCGGTTTTACTGAATGGGTAAAACTTGTCGAAAAGAAAACTCGGAAATGTGAAAGACGATCTGCAGAAAGATGTGAGTGTCTTCAGGACAGAATGGGAGAAATTCCTATACTGGAAGACGAGTGGTCAACCATCGACATGCGAAGATAACAACGCAACGAAGTCAGAAATAGGCACGAGGTTAACGACAGAAAGAACTCTGCAACATCAGATCGTAGGCAGGAATGTCACAGCACATGAATTCAGATGGTGTTGTCATGTCGGGGTTGGAAAATAGGCTAGAATCAAACCTGCCACTTATGATGGCCTCAAATCATAGTGTATCAGCACCAATGTGAGATTGTCGCAACCCTGAATGGCTGGACAGCAGAACAGCGTGTCTATTGCCGGTCAGCCATGTTGAGAGGTCCTGCACACATACTCAAATCTCTGCCTTAACGACATTTTCTACAGTATTTTACATTAGTTTCTGGTCCAGAGCTGTGCTCCTGTGACCGCAATTTCTGACATGTTCACCATGCTCAACTTTAAAGTCGCAGCCAGCAACCTGGGGACTCTCGCTAAGAACTTTGGCAAGACATTGTGAGGTTAGCCTCTAGGGGTGTCCAGAGGAGGAGCGGGAAGTGATTGTCATTGGCTTCTTCTATGATATAATTGTTTAAATGAAGATGCGGCAAGCAGTGTGCCTGGCAGTACCACACCATACCCTTAGCTCATGCAATGGAGGTTGGGTTGTCATGTTGAATTGATTTGCGGTGCGAATAGTGGCACCGACAAGAGATGAAAACACGAACCGCATCGAAAATACTCCAAATTAAATTGAGACTCCAATGAATGTAATTTACAGAGTTCTGGTGCTGCAGAGCATCGCGTCGACCACAAAAGTGACCAGAATGCTGGGACTGTGGATGACCACGACAGACCGTGCCGACAAAATCGGCGAGGGAACCGGTGACGAAAGCCACACGAGGCCAACCAATCTGTCAAAAATTCGGGAAATGATGTATCTAGCTCCTGAGAGCTTAGTTTAGAGGAGAATAAAATATAGTTCGTTTTATCTAGATTTAGTAGCATGTTATTTGAGGCAAACCAAGAGCTAAGCCTATACAATGTGTCACTAGCCATGTCATCTAACTTGAATACTTTATTTGCTTAAATAAGAACATTTGAATAGTCTGCAAAAGAAATTATAGGTATATTGGGAAGGTGCATGTTTAAACCACTAACATATAAGAAAAATAGAAGTGGTCCCAGGATACTGCCCTGAGGAACACCTGCTTTTACTACTCTTATTCATAGCAGGTGGACTTAACAATATTGCACTTGTTTTTCCTATTGAGTTGCACCAGTTTTCGCCTGTTTGATAAATATAATTTTAATAGTTCATTTGTAGTTCCTCTTAATTCCTAAATTATATAGTTTATCTAAAAGTAACTGGTGGTCACCTGTGTCGAATGCCTTAGACGGGTCAAGGAACACTCCGATTACGTCCTCTCACCTGTCTTTGCACTCTGTTACAAGTTTTACAAATTCACTTATAACAGTGCTCCTCTTTAGAAATCCATGTTGGGATGTATTAAGAAGGTTATATTTTGTAAGATAGTTACTGATTCTGCTGTTAATGAAATATTCAAAAACTTTTTTTAGAAAGAATTCAGGAGTGAAATGGGTTTGTAATTTTCAAATTTTGAAGGATCCCCTTTTTTTAATACTGGGATCACTCTAGCTATTTTTGAACATTCAGGAAAAACTCCAATCTTAAACGACTAATTAATAATGTGGTCAAGAGGGGTAAGAAGTAGTTCTGAGCATTCTTTGATTACTTTAACAGGAACTTAATGAATTCCAGTAAATTTTTTGTTATTTAATTTTTTTATATACATTTTGATACTTCGTGTTGGGTGTCTGGGTGTAGGAAGAGTGTTAAGTCAGTTTATTTTTTGTAGTTTTCCAAATTGGTGTTTTTTTTTTGTAAGGGCATTTTAGCTTTCACTTGGTCAACTACAGCACTGAAAAATTTATTTATATAATTCGCTGAGTCATATGCAGATTCTATTGAGTTGTTGGCTGTATCAACTAACTGTGGAGTCTCTACAGTGTGGCTTAGTTTACCACTTGCTCTGTTTATAATGTTCCAGATTGTTTTTGATTTGTTGTCAGATTTGTTTATTTGGTTTTCTACATGTTTTTGTTAAGCTACTTTTAATAATGCTTTGTAAATTATTTTATTTCTATAATAATGAACAAAATCCGGAGAGTTATCAGATTAGCTCCTTTGGTGAAGCATTTTCATATTTTTACTAGATGTTTTAATTAATTCCCTTAGTAATACAGCCTTTGTCACTTTATATTGTTATGTTTTTTTGTGAAGTGCTTCTCAAATTTTAAGGAAAATATGTCCATAAATGTTCTAAACTTTTCATCAACATTCTATGCCCGGAGAATGGAGTCCCACTGTTCTCATTTTAAATCCTGATAGAATGATGGCAATGCTCTGTAGTTCCTAATGTACATAGATGTACTACTTGTTTTAATTTTGGAGGAACATTCCTTCAATTACACATTACCTTGTTTGGACTAATGATGACAAAGTTTTAATTGAATAGGTACCTACTACAATATATAGTAACACTTATTAAATATGTCTTACTTCCCAGACGAGTTTGCTACAAACATAAATTCTGTAGACCTATATACATTACATGTAACATACACATACAATATTAGTTACGACCAAAAGTCATATACAGCTCATTTATAATATTAAAGTAATTTTTTTTTAATTCCTGCATACGATCATCGACTGAAATATAAAAATCAAGGACGGATATTTTTTCAAAGTTATCACCGTACTCATTATGCATTTATTTTAATTTCTTTTGAAGCAAGCCTTTTATTCGTAATATAAGTTGGTACACTATCCCACAACTCAACTCTTTTTCTATGGTAAATATTTAATACAGAAAAATTTGTTTTCCATGAACGCAGCGAAATAAGATATGTGTTGTTACACACAATTTTATTATATGAGATACTGAGTTGAACAGAAAGAAAAACAGAACTTAAAAATTATTCTACACAGCCTCTTAATCAACATTCAAAATGTTTAAAAAAATTATTGTAAGTCTTGAAATTAATTAATTCACTTAGGACCGGTTTCACCAACTAAGTTTAAGCGATTTAATCTAGATTTATCGGCACTTAATCTTGGTTATACATGTTTTGGGTTCCACCAAGCAGTTAAACTCGATTTTCTCGACTTAAACGAGATTAAATTTGTACTGCTCGATTTTGGCCAGGTAACATCACTAAAAAATAAAATGGCACGAGCACTGTATAATTTAGTATTTGAAGACGAGACAGACGATGAAAACTTTATTCCTGTGTATCTGCCTCGTCGGATTAGAGAAAGAAATCAATATTTTGATGAGTATGATGATGTAGACTTCCAAAAACATTTCCGCTTGTCAAAACAATCGGTCCATTCACTTTTATTGATACGTACACTGACAATACAGAAGTCACTGTGGTCTAGAGGTAAGATGTTTTTGAATTGATTGCGTACACATAAATTTGCATTAATTCTTGTAAACAATGACCACAAGAAATAATATTCGAGGTTATGTTACATGTCTTTGTCCCATATTTCTATACATACTTCTACATACTTTGTTATAAACTTATGCTCGAAATTTATCTTAAATAATACACATACATACCACAACATAATTCACGTTACGTAATTTATTTATTTGGAAAAATTACAAAAATTGAAGTTCAATACACGTGGATTATAATGATTCTTAAATAATTGTATAGGTTATGTAACGTGCCATTTAGGGTGTATTACACTTTCTTTGTTCATGTCGCAAACTCTTACATGTTATTTTGCATGGTTTTGTAGGTTAGGATATACATGTAAGTTTGAATATTTTGCGAGAATGTTTTAGATTCCAAGAATCGTTAAGTGCCAATTATCGACCAACTGCTATTAATCGGTCGTAGCTGTAGGATAAACATGAAGGAGATAAGATTCTATTCTCTGTAGTGGACACATGCCAAAGGGCAGTTTATTATTATTTGACTGTCTTTTTTCCCATCCTGGCCATTCAATGGCCAGCTGGAGTATTTTTAACTGAAGACCAAAGTTACGCTGATGGCGAAGGGAATCTGTATCATAGTGGCGTCATGTATGCTATCAAAGCAACCAACTCCTTCCCTTTGTGACACCCACCATTCAACACATGCACAGAAACAAGGCTAAATTTCGGTACGTATAAACTTGTCCCCCTTTTTTTGTTCCTTTGTCGCATACATATTCCACCTCCGACAGATGTTTTCGTAAGTGCGCTTCTCCTTATATGACTGCTTGCAAAGAGTAGAGTTTTTTTATTTGTTTTAAACCGTTGTTTCGGCAGCGATGATGTACTAGCAAGCTAATTTATATGACTTTCTTCTTCCAGTTTTTTATTTATGTCAGACCCACGGAGTTTAATTTATAGACATTGCTTGGCGGGAAGCGAGAGGGATGATGCACACTAACTAAAACGTTTACTACTAAAAAGCCAATCCATGGAAAAATATAGAAATAACCTCTACATCATTAGTTTAGTACACATCCCTTAAAGTGAAGACTTTTTTAATGCATAATTTACGTCCCACAAAGTGATGACTTTTTTTTTAATACATAATTTAACAAAATATCCCTCGCCACAAAATAATGTGTGCTATAATAGTAAAGAAATAATAGGCGCATTAATAAAATATGTACTGGAATATAACATACAGTACCT
This sequence comes from Medauroidea extradentata, assembly GCA_003012365.1. NCBI lineage: Eukaryota > Metazoa > Arthropoda > Insecta > Phasmatodea > Phasmatidae > Medauroidea > Medauroidea extradentata. The sequence continues at coordinate 4,423 of PNEQ01001584.1, read as the reverse complement.
CCTCTGAAATTTTTGTAATATGCACGTACTTTTATGCTAGAGAAATCAACATTTCTGTTTCCGAAGAAATAAAATTTTCAGCATGTGGCAGCTTATTTTCGTCCATGATACATACAAACTTCAATGCTAACCAGCACCACAAAATAAACAAACGAAATGCTTCACTGCATCCAATCACAAGTTGAGATGTCACAGCATTGTTGACACATTTACCTTAACCGACGCTTAGCTAACCGTACAATTGAAATGCATTGAGAAAAAGTTTAAATTTAAACGGTACTTAATCATTTTGGTTAAACTAATCATGTGGTTACATAACCAAGACTTTAAACAGACATTCAGAAACCGATCCTTATTGTACACCATAGCACAATTGGGATGCCATCATGTATGCTGGCCCAGAAGCCCAACGAAAAGCAAACACGTTTCACCGATTGAATTTTGTTCTTATAGTAACAAATTTTCAGTAAATTTGTAGCTTCTTGTAGTTTTGAATCCTTTTGGTAATATTTTCATTAGTAATTTCAATTAAATTTCTCTGTTCTTGAGTATTTTCTTATGAAATTGCTATTCTTTTTGTTGATTGAAAATTTCAGGACGAACAGGCTTATTACCATAAAATTGTTTTTAACTGTGCTTTGGAGAAGGAAATTCTTATTCTTTTTTCATATTCACGAATATATTTGTCCAAAAATTATTTTCAAGGATTATTTCGTATAACAATGTCACAATCTGTCAGAAGTTTGAGCTTTATTTCAGTTGCCATCAACATAGCATCGGATGCATTTCCGTGTATTATTACATTATGCACGCAGTTAAGTCCATGTGTTTCTACGCAGAGGCAACGATACTTCTAGAATACATATGTGAGTAGAAGTACTTTGTTTTCAAGCAGATCTCTGAGCATTTATTTTAGGTTTTGCAAGCAAATTTCCTTCACACATGTGCATGATCGTAGTCTGAATCGCTAATGTTTATATCTGTTAGTTGGGTGTAGAACTACTCCATTGGTGGTAGATGTGTTCCTTCTAGTCTTCGCATGCTGTCGACGTAGTCGTAGGGAGACACTCCCCTCCTTCTCACTAGTTCAAGCTCATCAGTACTAAAGAATTTCGTACAGTTGCAGAATTGTATTGCTGACAGATTTCTTGCAAATATTGCCAGGCTGCTGGCCATCAAATAAAAACTGTCGGTAAATTGAATGGAGAATTTGTCACCCTTATCATTTCTTCTTTACTGTGTAGGATGATCGTAATTTCCTTTCTGCAGTGTGCCAGCTTTCTGAAGATAAATATTTCGTACATGCCAGGTAGCAAAATTAACAAGAGATTTTTTTGGTTCGTCTTCTAAGGAAATTACAATTGTACAGGTTGCACCAATGTACTTTCCTCTAAAGTGACAGTGGTCACAAACCTTCGCATTACATTTACTGAAGCTTCTTCCACAGTGACAACATATGTTTTTTTTTCTGGAAATTTGTTGCAATTTGTGCAGAAATTAGCGGCAGCAACGTTATGGAAGTTATAGATTGATCTGCGTGTCTAAACAATTCTTTCTACCGATTTCTTATATTCATCCGATCGTGTGCGGATGATATATTCTTGTGACCGCTGTGTCGTCACTGCTACTTCTATGGCGTTACTGTCAGTGTTCACAAAATTGAAGAAGCTATTAGCTTCATGATTCAAGTATGACATTGTAAATGCAGTCTCAGGGTCAGGTTGAGAGGCTTGGATCGGTATCAATGCAGCTAAGAAATGAGAGTACACAACAATCGACCAGCTCAGTCTTGTGCTGAATGTTCTTGAAGAACAGCACTGGAAGTTTCCCACAGTTTCTGAGCTGTAGCATATGAGCATGAAGAGGTTCATATCTTGAACAACATTTCCAACATTCTGTCAGACACTATGTACCGGTACCTTCCAGTTCGGATATTCATTGATGGTCGAAGTGTACAAGGCATCTCTTACAAATATGCGCTGTGCCGCGATATTTAGACTTCTGAAAATGACGATTCGAGAAAAATATGAAATATAAGGATAAAGGTTTTGGTCTTCATCTGATAATGCAGTAACTCGACATGATCATTTTTCTCTTTTTCTGTTACTCTGAGTGGGTAAACCTTTCCTGCCTTCTCGTCTAAGAAATAGATGTTGACTGATGTCTCAGACGAATCTCTCTTTCTGGGGTTGGCATATTGGTAAAGTCGTACCTACACTGTAAAAAGACTTCCTTGAATGTTTAGGAAGTTATTATCCCAGATCCAGTATGGTCATCTTGTAAATATGCAAACTTTAACAGTTGTTACAATACAAGTCTGGTACCTTCAGTATGCATTTGACTGTTTTATAAAATGCTTTAGGAGTGCTACCACCGATGTCTGGGAAACTATTCTACCATACCTACTTTCTCAGCACTCCTATACACACGTCTGATAAATTTACAAACTATTTTTTAGAGTGTGGCTTGGACTTTTTAATATCGCTAGTTCATTATCTTAGGATGATTTCCTTCGGTAAACGTAGCAAACACAACCAATCAGGCTATAACATTCATTGTAATTTTTGGGATTTGTGACTGCTTTCTTAATTTTGATTGAGTACGGCATGTCAATCCATGACGATGCTTTCAGTGTCCGCCCAGATTATTTCTCAGAGTATTCACATTTTTAAGTACACCGTTTCAAAATAATATCCAACGCAGTATATTCAGTAGGCCTACTGGTGCAATTTTTGTCTTGAAAGCTCTCATGTTTGTTCCCTCGTCGAATGGCATTCGCCTCGCATATTCGTACTCCAGTCAGATGTTAAATTTAACGACTCCGTAGTTATCCACTTTGTTTTTCAACTATCCTGATGTTTACATACGTACAATACATATCAGTATTCATATATTACTGATATCGTTCTCAGACCCATAAGCATTCAAATTCCCGCAGAATGCAGTCTCAGTGTCGACGAATCCAAACTCTGTTGCCAAACCAGATCCTACTAAGAGTTTCGGGCGGGTTGATGACATTCTGGAGTATTGTGACCGAGCAGATTCCAGTGGCTGCATACATAGTTTCTTCCGAGCTGCCTGTACAACTTTACGCTTGCAGATGTTCAAGAGCATTGCCAGATTGTCACTACAAGCAAACAAGTACAGCAGCAATAAATACTTCAGCAGATTTCGATCTAAGTTGTGCTCGCAACCCCTTCACGTCGACGAGCATTGTGAAATGTAGAAAGTTTTTTTTTTTTTGCAATAACTTACTTGCAGCATGTCGTCACTGCTCTCTTGACGTTACCATTGGAGGTACACAAATGCTTCATTAGATCGTTTTTGCGAGTGATTAATACATCACATATCTTGCAGATCAAGTGGTTAAAGTCAAAACTCCTTCCATGTCTAGACATGCAATTCTGAAATACAAAATCTTTACCACAGTAGTTTACTTTACATGTTGAATATATACCGTCTATTATTATACGTCGTTCTTCTACAAAGTAGGCAAACCTAGCCTAAACCTTTTGATGTACTAACTCTGAATGTTCTATACCTAACCTAAAATATTAATTAATACACTATTCACTAGCAATATATCTCGATGAGCTCAACGTAGCACACTTATATACTCAAGATGCACTTGAAATTGGCTGCACGAACGGAGCTAGTACTAGGACGACAGACAAAACAGCGAATTAACTCGAAATCTCATACATCTGCTTATGTACCCTCGCTCCCGCATGTATCCTGCTTCGTGCACTACTTTTACATTTTGCTGACATGCATTACTTCTGATTTAACACAAAAGACATAAATAGTCACACCTCTGTAAACTTATTTGGTCAAGTCGTCATTTAGTTCCGCCAGTTTAGACCCAGTTTAACCAACATCTGCTAAGCAATTAACATTTCTTTAAAATAACTAACATAAGATTTTACACTTTAAATAATTGGTTAATCCTATTTAATAAATTTTAAGTGCTTTACAGAGGCTGATGAAACAGGCCTTTAATAGTTAGTAATTACTTTAATAAAATACACATGTATCTTTAGTGTTGTCAGAACGAAATTTGTGTACACTTAGGGCCACTTTTACAACTCTGTGTTAAAAGTCCTTGTAACTTAACCAATAGTTAGCACTAACCATATGTTAAAGTTTGGTGCGCATTTTACAACCTCGTGTCAGGGTGTCCATTAAGTTACAAGTGGATGCTTTCCCAATTTCACGCTGAACAACTCCTCGTTTGAAAGAAACTGGTAAAGTCTTTCGTGATTGGCTGTCTGGAGATGCTCATTTGTTTAGTATTGAATGCACAAATATATGTTAGTAAACAACTGAAAATGTTGTTTTGAATTGAATACTAGCGTGCAAACTACCACGAGAGTAATTGTTATGGTTAATAAAAGTCGTGAAGAGAAAAATCTGTTAATTTTAA
>PNEQ01001583.1:18099-37120 GCA_003012365.1 Medauroidea extradentata | reverse complement strand
TAGGCTATACTCCTCAACGATCGTCTGCTGACGAGCAGATCTTCCCAATACTAAGGAATGCGGCAGTTGTACAAATATTTTGGTAACGCATCATTTACGAAGATATCTGTTTAACTGACAGTGTTTTATGCCTTTTCTCATATAATTTTTTTGTCAAGGCTGCCGTCTTGTTTATTGTGTCATCGTAAAATTGTTCACTACAACTAATTTTTAAAATAAAAATCAATAATCAAGCAAGTAGAATGTTTAGCACACTTAGGTACAAATAATGCTTAAATTGCACCATTTGACACTTGAAAACCCCCCGCTTTGTATGTTGTAGGTTTTTCCCCTAATTAACTTAGTATCAAATATCGAGATCCTTTTTCCTTCGTAGTCTGGTGAATAATTTACATGAGCATTGTGCTGGCAGGTAATGCTTGCCTTGTTGATATGCATCAGTATGTTACAATGTGTTTTGGTAACATCAGGAGATACTATTAATGTATTTTTTTGGTTTTGAAGACTCTTGCTGTAAAGTATTATTTTATTAACATTTTGTTTGGTTTTCTGCATAAATAAATAAAAAACGGACCATGCACATGCAAGAAGGAACTTGGGAGTTTATATATATACACACACACAGTGGATTCTCTATCCACCGTTTCTCATGGGACTGACAAAAAATTTCAATACATGAGGGATTTCAATGGATGTGGTCTTAAAATGCTGTAAAATAAATTATTCGGCCCCAGAATGTGTTCCATGGATGCAGGTATTTCAATCCATTAGGTTTCAATACATAGAGAATCCAGTGTATATACAGTATATAGTTAATAAGAGGATCTGTAATATCTTCCATTCAGAAATACGTTTTTAATCGGAAGGGAGCTATATGTCTGTTGGCATATAAATTTTATTTTAACTGTCACTCACCTTATTTTTCTGTTTTTCCATAAACATTACGGAATTGGACTATTTGCTTGCAAGAAGACACTCAGAAGTTTATTTTTTATTCTGTGTTCTGTGTGTGTGTATGGATATGTGTGTGCGCATGTACGTATATAGAAGGATCTGTCATATCTATCGTTCTGAGGTATGCTTTTGATCTGGAGACGTATGGCTATTGATAACAATCAGTTTATGTTTATATTATTACATTTCTTAATTTCTCTCAAAAGGCTACGAAAATCGGGGCCCGACTAGAGGCACTTTCCAGAAAACTGCTACTTAAATATTTGATGAAGGGGTGGGGGGCAAAATAGGTACGTAGCTATCGATTTTACAAATGTGATGAGAGGAACAGAGAGTTTTTGTAAATTCGGGGTTCTAGTGTAGGCAAAGAAATTTCACCCTTGTTATATATTAATTTTTAAAATAAAATGTGTTATACAAAATGCAAAAATTTGCAACTTCTGTTTATTCAAAAATATTCTTAAACTTGCGACAATAATATACTGTAGTTATCATTATTAATGAGCTACAGCTTTTAAATGAAAGGAAAATGGTGTGAAATCTTTTAGCAGCATCATTTGAAATGCATTTGAAGCGAGCTTGAGCGTGAATCTGCTGAGTTATGTCAAAACATCTGCTGAGTTGGGGAGCACATGCAACACTGACATGTGTGAAAAGTATGCTGCACACACTCATTTCTGTCTTCCTCTCTACAGCAAAATAATAAATTAGCACGGAAAATACATTGAAAATTGCGATAAATTTTGTTAAAATACTTCAGCGAGACCACTGTATGAAACAATGCAAGGAAAATAACAAGAACGGGTGATTAAAAATGCTTACGAGTTCACTAAATAACGGAGACAAAATTATGCATAGAAAATTACAGTTTAAACATACTGTAAATTAAAATTTCTTTGTGAGACCACAATGATAAAATATTGCAAAGAATATAACATTAAAAACTTATTTAAAATACGTTTGTGAGTCCGTATTGACAAAATAACAGCAAGAATATCACACTACTACAATAATTTAATACAGTAATGTGAAAATAAATGCTGTAAAATGTAATTAAAATTTGTCTGCTTTTTGCAAGTCCAAAGCTTTATGTGCACACAATGCACGGCATGATGCAGTGCATGGTCACAGCAGTCTGCCAGAATGCAGCTACTTATCTTGCATGCAACACAACAGCTATCAACTGTTGCCCGTCCCTTTATGTAAAACAGGCACAAGAATAGAAATGCAACCTATAAATAATAAATATTTATGTTTTGTAACACCATGTTTAAATGGGGATGCTGCCCATATGCTGATATGATCTGCTGCGGTAACGTACAGTATATTGTGGCTTGCGGCTAGTCAAAAGTAGTTGCCAGTTTCCAATAGTATGTGAAACTTTGGCATCCCATTGCATGCAACTAGCAACAAGTGATTCTCTTCCGCTAATGTGCTTGAAGTTACCTATTTTACAGAAATGGAGTCATTAATGAATTTATTCCCAATTTCACTTGCGTCACCTGATCTAATGGGTACTTGATTCCTTCCCATCCTACTCTTTTATAACCTTCCATTTGCCGTTCTTTCATTTTCAATCAGATACTGATGTTGTTTACATACATTTGAGTTATGCAATAACGTAGTTACATTACTTACGTACTTATGTGTGTTAAACATTGCAGATGGTGAAGAATATTTATTTATTACGCACCGGACTATGAGTTACCAGACTTATTTCATGACATTTTGGTGTGTATTGCAATTGCCAGCTTGCCGCACACATTGCCTGAAAGGAAATGTTTAGGGAGAGGTCTGACTGAAAGGGGTAGAAGTATGAGAATGTTTGTTTGGCTTACACAGTACCTTTGCTGTTTAAGGAATCTTTCCTATGAGCAGTCAGTCAAATCCTTATCAATTGCTGAGACTAAATTAATGTCCTAGGCTCGTTCCCAGGTTTTTACCCACATAAGTGATATTTTTTTTGTGGTGGGCATACATTTATTTACTGACAGTATCTTTTAAATAGGCCGCACCCCATTTTTGTGATAATTTTCTCAGTAAAATTGTGTGGTGTTTACATGCTGGTGCAGACTTGCTAATCTTTATAAATTTTTTGTATAATGTACAGAAATCAGACCTATTTTACGAGAGAGCATGCATTTTTTACAAATTTTAAGTACAAGTATTTAGAAATGTAGGTTTACCATCCATATTACTCGTTTCTTGTTGTATGGTTCATTTGGAAGCTGTTGCCACGTGCTGTTCCTGTGGGTAGATTTACATCAGAGGTGTCATATTATTCGTCGGCCAGCAAACCACGTAATTAGTTTCTTTGTTGTGTACCTTTCCTTGCTGGCCGTCTAGGTTACAGTGAATCGCTTACAATCAATCACGTACCAGTATGCATGCCACATTTAGTTTGGTAAGATGTAGTCATGCGTTAGCATGTGTTGTGAATCTTTTGTTCACGTTGAATCATTTTGGATGTGTTTATTTTCTGTTTCTGAAACATAACTAATTGTATGTTTATCAAAAGTGTGTCTATCACAGCACTATTTAACAGAATGAGGTGAAGAAGTAATGTTCCCAAAACATTATTCTGTGGGCATTTCATGATACATACATGCGGGATTTTCTGTGTGCTCTTATGGCAAACAAAGAAACACAGTTTATAGAAGCCTATAGTTTGGAGCAAAAGTTATTTGTGAAGTGTATGTAAAATAATTTCAGTCGCATGTGAGTGAAATACATGTTTGTGCAGTGTAAGGGTGTTACATATGTAGTGAAATAATACTGTAACAAGTTTGCTGTCCTGGGTGCTGCCAGGTTCATTTGGGATGGAGGTCTCAGATATTTAAGAAAATTAATAAAATATAAATTTTTAATTTTATTATAATGCTAAAAACACTAATTAAGTATAAAACACTTGTGATTCACATATTTCAAATAAACGCTTACAAATATTATGCACAGGTAATCTCCCTAAAAGCCTAATTTACCACTCTAGTGTATAATTGGTAAAGTTTCTCTCAAATCATTCCTCCGACCACAAAAATTTTGATCTAGAAATGTCTCGCAATACACAGCTACAGTTATACCTGTTTGTCCACTCTCACCATTACTTACTCCACACGAAGAGTCACCTTCGTCAACACCTTCGTAGCCTCTCCTCGATCTGCTGGTTCGATCTCATCCCTTGCTGCCAAGTACGTTGCGAACATTCACCAGATGAATATCGCAATCCCTCAATCCCTGTGTCGATGTGCGCAGTAGTCCGATATTTATAGTCACCAACGACAATGCCCGGAATAAACTCAGATCTTACCGTCCATGCTGGTTGATGTAAACGGAGCATTATAAGTGTTGTGGGAACATTCAGTTACGTCCTAATTGAATTCTAGTCTTGTATGACTGGGTGCCCACCCATTCAGAACGCCTGTGACGTCAGCGGGACGTGAGTATCCCACGTCACCTGGGGCGGGAAGATGGGGGAAAAGTGGTGAGGCGCAGTTCACTGACTCTCTCGTCGCATGACTGGAGATAGCGAAGAAGGGGGAGGAGAAAATGGAGGGGTGCAGTCCGCTGTCTTGGTAGCGAGCAGGGAAGGGAAGGTTGTGTGGCCCGCCAGGCAACCCTGCCCAGCAACCTCGAGAGCGCTGACTCGTTACACTGCCCCCTCCTTAAGTTTGTCCCGAACAGACTACTTAACATCCGGTTCTTCGTAAAGTGCCAGCCTGTCTATGTGGACCACTATAGTTATTGTTGGAGACTCCAGATGAACTAGTTCAAAAGTCACGTTGTGTAATCTCTTCTGAATCCTATAGGGCCCCTCCCAGAATCTTTTGTGTTGGGAACCAGCACTAGCAGTCTGCTGAGAAACACATTACCATACCAGTTGTCCTTCAAATGTTATATCATTGTCTTCCCGTGTAAGCCTTGTCTTTCCTTCGCTGCTGCGCATAGCTACCCGATGTTCTCGTTTTCGTAGATCTTTCCCCTGCTTCGATGGTGTTTGCTCCTGCAAAACTCTAAGCTGCCACTTAATTTTGCTTTTGTTTCTAGACAATGCCCCGCACACTCTTTCAGGCACCTAGACCCTCGTTCTTCTTACCATCAGTCGATCTTCGTGCAGCTCCTGGGGTTTACTGTTACTTTCAGAAATGTTCGAGCTCTGAGCCAGCTTGTCAATCCTGCTACTCATATGTTCTGCTTACCTCAGGTTCTTTTTCCGGAGGTGGGCGTCATTTGTTATCCGTGGGCATTCAGCTCGTACATGTCCATACTCTCCGCACCTCCAACACTCTCTGTGTCTGCGTTGTCCCTGGGTTAGAGTCATTGTCCCTATCTCGTCGTAAGGTTCCTCACTGCTGACTCCAGCCACTGTAAGGTGTCCTCTGTGGTATCATCATTTTCTCGCTGTGTGCTGTAGTTTAGATGGCACTTTGCTTTTGAGGTGTCCCGTCTGGCCACATTTCCAGCACCTCCGAATCTTGTTGGTTATTTCTTCGGCAGCAGCCTCTAGCTTCTTCAAGACAGTTTCTATGCGGCCATCATAATCTTGGTGACATATTGAAGTTGTCCATGTCAGATGTCAGAAAGCCATTTCCTTCTTCGCCAATTCTACTTCCAACGCCTGTGCCAATGCCTCCTGCATGCTGCGGGGAACTGCCAGGCGTACAGAAAATCTGAAATCTGCGTTGTTGATGGCGTCTTTGAAAAACCCTATCGCGAAGAATTTGCAGGCATCCTCGAGACATCCTTCCAGTGACAAGTGGGCCAGCCGCAGAACATCCTGCCACACCTCTTGAGTGACTCCTCTGGTCGCTGTATGCAACTCTGCAGCTGGGCGTGGTGGGCGTGTTGCTGGTACCTGTTGCTCGGGCAGTGACTGTGTGTAGTATGCTCAATGCTGAGCCCATCAGTACTGCTGCCGGGTAATAGGCCCGCTGTTCGTCAGTCCAGCCATTTAAGGCCTCTCACTAACACATCCTTATTTTCTGTCTAGATTTTTGTTTACATTGTCTGATTTCCTTTTACTAATTCACTTACGTTACAAATTTGACCATTTACACTGTTCATCTACCTATTCACTAGTGATGCACCGATTACGATTAATCGACACCACGATTATTTTGGAAAATCCGATTAATTGTAATCTGCGATTGTTAACATTTAAAAAACTGATTAGAATTTTCAATAACCTATGTTTGATTTTTAAAATTAAGTACTTATTTCAATAATAGCGAAAAACTAATCATACGAACACACTGAAGTGTATTTTATTTTACCTTATAATTGCGGCTAACGGCGTACATAACCTGGCAATACACATACTTTCATTAGTTTCCTGTATTTTGTAACAGCCAAGGGTACCGTGTAAGTACGTTTTTTAGGTTATTCGGCCAAGCCATTTACCTTTTTTATCCGTTCAAATTTTTAACAACGCAAAACAAATATAACATCGGGGCTAAATATGAAAATTAATCTTGTAAACGACAGTTTGAAAACATTTTTTTACATTTACAAACTGGTCAGTGGTCATAGAGGAATATACGTAAGAACGTAAACACACATCAGTGGAAAAGTAAATGCATTACAAGATTGCAGTACTCTTATCGAATCGGCTACTCTTTTTACTCTCTGGAGTGCAAGAGTCGCAAGTTCATGTGCGTATAAAACTGTGATACTGAACGGAAGCATAAGTGGTGCGTCGTACCTTGTACCATACTCAACATCTTTGTGTCTGTAGTACGTAAACAAGTAAAGTAATGGAAAATACTGATAACGGGATTTGAATTGACGACCGAGTCCGAGAGTTACATATGTGCTTGGTGAGATTTTTTTTTTCTATGGCATCAGTGAAATAGTATGTGGAAAAATGATCTCAAGAAATGCAGGCAACACCACAAACATTGTTTGAATTTATTGTGGGTAGGTACCTAATTAAAATTATTATTAATACTTTTAGAATGTGATTTAAGCCAAAGAATTATGATTAAACAATATTGTTAAGGGAGTGAATTTTTTTTCATATTCAATTTCTAGGCAAAAGGTATTAAAATGCTAATAATCAGTAATCGTAATCGATAATCACAATTATTGATTGTTTAATCAGTAATCGTAATCGAAAAAGTGTAATCGGTGCATCACTACTATTCACATTGCTAATCTGACTATTTACATTACCGATCTGAGCACTTAGTCCTTCTATTAATGCTCTCAGTCCTTCCCTATCAGCAGCCATTTTCCTCGTTATGATTCACAAAATTAAATAACATAACTTATCTTTAAGGTGTTTATAAATAATGCTAATTTATGTAGGTAGCCCAAAAAGAACTCATTTATTGCATTGTTATTAAAAGTAAAATGCCTCCATCCCACTTCTTACACAAGTGTAACAACTTTGCCATCCTGGGTAGAGCCAGGTTCGTTCAGGAGGAGGAATTAGATAATTAATTTTATTAAAGTTCTTCATTTAGTTACTACACTCTAAAAACACTCTTACATTAAGTACACAACGCTCACAATTCACACTTTTCAAATAAACACAGATATTGTACACAGGTAATATCCCACAAAGCCTAATTTACCACTCTAATGTATAATTGATAACGTCTCTCTCAAATTGGTCCTCCGACCACATATGTTTCTACCTAGAAATGTCTCACAATGCACAGCTACAGTTCAACCTGTTCGTCCACTCTCACCCTTACTCACAGCACTCGGAAGAGTCACCATTGTCTACACCTCTGTATCCATAGCTGCTCCTCGATCTGCTGGTCCGGTCTCATCCCTCCTTGCCAAGTCCATTGAAAACTCTCACCAACTGAACACCTCAATCTCTCTGTCTATGTGCACAGTGGGCCGGTATACATTAAGGTTGGCCACCAACCCTGGGAAAAACCTGGAAAAAGTATGAAAATTGGAAAGGGCACTGGGAAAATCGGAAAAAGTGTGGAATTTTACCAGTGTGCAGGGAAAAGACTTTGTTAGTGTGTGTGACACGTGTCAAATGACTCGTATTTATGAAAAAATGAGACATTCTTCAATATTCAGCCGTTAATTTATTGAAAGTGTCAGCGTTTTATAATTTTACTGGAAATTAATAAAATCTTACAGTTGTGCAGACTTTGGTAGTTATTAATAGTGAAAAATGATATACGCATGTATACCAGCGTAGACACCTTTCTGACAATATTCCACTCTACAAATGTATGGTTACACTCGTAAAATTAGTTTTGGGTTTTAATTGAGCAATTGGTTGCAGTGATCGTTCTGTAGGAACCAACCTAGATTCTATGTCTGTTGAGTTGCTGTTTTGTTATTGGTGTGTCGCACAGTTTATAAGTTGGTTGTAAAGCAACCAGCATTTTTCTTGTTTGGTCTGTTAGAATGTGGCGACGTGCACAACTGTTTCGAGGAATGCAAAATTTTAAAAGTTTCGTCTTGAAGTTTTTGGATCATGTGTAGTGAGGTTACCGTCATATCAACAATATGTTTGTGTCGTTACAAGGCGAAGTTTCCTAGGACCACTGACGACCCTGTGTAAAGTGTAAGATCTGCGCAAAAAGTTACAAGTTGGATACAATGGGCAGAGGTGCCTTTTTTAAGTTATGTCAGATCAAAATTTCATCAAAGGAAAAGGGAACTGGAGACAAAAAAAAAGGCAAAGACAATGAATGTTGTTTTAAAACACGCAGCCATCATTGACAATGAAATAAAAAACTGTAAATAATTTATGTGTGGAATAAAACTTCAAGTCTTTAATATTTGTGCTTTTTTATTTTAATAATATTTTTAAATCATGGATACTGTACTTCAAAATGGTTTTAATAATTTCTTAACTAATTGGTAATAGTTCTTTGTATTACAATACAACATACCATACATCGAAAAATTCGAAACACTATAATTTAAAATACATTGTAGAGGCCTTTATATATAAAAAAAACCCTTGGAAAGTTTTGGAATTTTATTTTAATAACACAGTAGCCACTTTGTTTACAGTCGCCCGCGACGACGCCCAGATTAATCCCAGACCTCGCCGACTATGCTAGCAGATGTAAATTGGACATTCTAGGTGTTGAGGGAACATTCAGTTATGTCCAAGCTGAATTCTTGTCCCGCATGACTGGGTGCCCATCCATTCAGAACGCCTGTGATGTCAGTGAGGCGGGAAAATGGGGAAAGGTGATGGGGCACACTCCACTAACTTGTTGCGTGACTGGATATAGCGAAGCAGGGGGCTGGAAAAAGGAGGGGCGCGGTCCGCTGTTTCGACACAGGCTGTAGGTAGCGAACAGGGAAGGGAAAGGTGGCGCAGCCCACTAGGCGACCCAGTCCAGCGACCTTGAGAGCACTCACTCATTTCAATACATTGCCATGAACTGTAACATAGCTTATTTTAAATAAGTGTTAATTATATATTCTGAACTTCACAGTGAAATGGATTTTCTATTTAGCCTGGCTTACTATGTGCATATGCAAGGATTTCCTGAGTTTGGAACAAAAAATAGGCTAGGTTTGTATATTTAAACATAAGAGAAACCCTGTGCTAATAATTCACACGAAACTGTTTAGTTGTTTATTTATCTTTATAGTAAATTAAGAATGTTTGTTTATTTTGTTATTTATTGTGTCTAAACACATTCATAGAGACATGGTGTTAAGAAAGCAGAGTAAATTGTGATTAGAATATTGTTTTGCGGAAATTTTGTAGCTAAGCTTTTCTGCTTGTTTATTTAAATATGTTTAAATAACTTCTTGTAATTGTAAATCTGTTAACTTTCTTTAATGTTTGGTTTGTTAACATGATTTGAGTGAAAATACAAGATTAATGTATTTTGACATAAAATTTGCAGCATGTAATTGATGCTAAAATTAACATATAGTATTACTAATTCTCTTCGTGAAAAGTTGGCATGTATGCTGATGTGATTTACAGTATCTACTTAATAATTAGTACTAACAATGCTGCAGACACATTATATTGAAATATAATAGTTGGTCCAATAGAGATCGTATTGGTGGCTACTATACCACCTGCATTATACTGTATCTTCTGTTTTTAAAACAGTGCAAAGACTTTAAGCTCTTGTAATGTCAGAAGCAGTTTATACATGCAAATGGTGTAGCTGAATGCTTAGGCTGATATAAGAGAAGATGAGAGTGCAGCTAGCTGTATTTTGTTACAGGGGTAGTGGCAGGTGGCAAGGCACTCAGTGCCACGCAGATTCACTATTACCGTCAGCATGCACTGCTCAAGCAGCAGCAGAGCCGCATGAAGGTGATCCAGACACAGGGTGGCAGCGGCCAGAAGGTGTCTGTGGCAGTTACCACCATGGCTGTAGCTGGTGTGACTGCTGCACAGGCACAGCAACGCACACAGGTACGCTTGTCTTAGTCCTCCTCGTCTATTGTATCTCACACTTTTCTTGCTGACTTATGTCTACTTTAACTTTTCATTGTACTCCTGCCCGCTCTTCATAGGTTAGTAATCAATTTTAGGTAATATTTTTAATACATGTTGAATGTGCAGTGTTTAGAACTGCTGCGTATTGTTTTTATGCATGTTGAAGGCCTTAAAGCAGTAGAACTGGCAGAAGAAAGAGTGTGGTGTTGTTGTTGGACTACAGGGATTCATGTATTGCAGCTGCTGAAGGCTAGTGCGGGTGGCAAGCAGACAGCCATCGGGCGGCCCATGTCGGAGGCAGAGATGGCGCTGTTACTCAAGCGTCAGCAACAACTGGCAGCCGCACAACAGCAGCAGAAAGCGCAGGCACAAGTTCCTGCGCAGCCTGGGCTAACTCCTGCACAGATCCTTGCCCAGGCTGGCCTTCAGGTACACAGTCAGTCCCTCAGCTCAGGGTTGACATTTACATGTGTTTTCAGCTGTAAAGGCGTATACTAATAGGAAACTAAATGCCAAAATAAGTTTTGTTGCTGCAACACTATCACAGTCTTCTGAACGTGAACAATACACATAATCTAGTGACTGGAAAATAGGCTAGGTGTAATCTGTATGGTATAAGTTGCCTGAGTTTGATGTTTCTATTCTGAGAAAGATGTCTGGCAGCACTTTGTATATCGTTGTAACTTCCTGGAAGTAGAGTTTATCACATTTGCTGTAAATTAATAATCAAATTCAGGCAACTTACACTATACAAACTACAAGAAGAGATACTGCTTTCTGTATTTTGAATGTACAGAACATCATCTGATGGACGTTACCAACTACAGTAAATACCATCGCAACCATCGCAATGCCTGGTGTATTAAAATGTGTGTATAAGTAAATGTTGCTGCAATGTCAGACTGTCCCACTATGAAGTTTGACTATGTATTTGCACACATGAATACTCAAAGTAGAATCCCATAATAGTGAGCACAGTAGTAGGGAAAGAGTTATAACAAAGTTTTTTCAAGGTACAGTAGAATTCCTTAACAGCGAGCACAGCAATAGCGAGAACTCGGCTGTAACGAGTTCATTTCGAGGATCAAACAAAATTAGCAAAAAAATTTCCGTGGAAAATTGTGGATTTTGCAGAAGAAAAAACTCTGGCGACAACATGTGAAGCAGACTTTTGGTGAGTTTCCTGACCGTGTGAAGCACTCTTTTGTTGTCTGTGGTAGCTACGCCATCCCCAGCTCACCCCCTCCCTCTCTTTCCCTGTACCGTTAATCTTTTGGCCACTTGGACGCCTCCGACATTTTTTTCCGACTTGAAGACTAGGCCCTCGAATCATCACAAGCAATTGAGTTTCTCTCAACATAAAATACCACCCTTTTCATTGCATCAAGATTCAGCATTTCTGTAGTAATTTGTGGTTATTGTACTTTCAGCAGCAGTTGTAATTTGTGCTTGGTCTTGTTGATAATGATTTTGGATTACTTTTAATTATGACTTCTCAAAATTTGTTACTACTCTGAATTACTAATATAGATTACAATGATTATTAACAACCTATGTAGATTTTAAACGCTGGTTTTAAAAGCAATATTATTCGAGATGAACAGCAAAAGGAATACTTTACCTCGCTACCAAATAAGAGATCATTTTCCCTCTCATCAGACACTTCCGCCGCTCATGCGACCACGTGGCTTTCAACAAGAGCTGTTAACTGTGTTAACTAAGCCAAATAATGGGCAGGTAATGAATATGCACGCACTTCAACTTGAACAAATTAAACAATATCCTAGAAGAGTTTAAACTATGTCACTTACGACTTTTTTATAACAATTATTCAGTCATACTTGTTTTCTTCCTTACATGCTCAACTGATGAAAAGTGCTGATAACACTTTTTACCTTGCCTTTGCTCCGCTAGTTCGACCTAGTGAAAAGAACCTGCTTGTAAAGGGATAATGCAGTAATAGAGTACGGTATATGTGATTGTAGTTTTTAGTCACTTTATTTTCGCTCAAGTAGTATATTGTGCATTGGTGGGAACTATTATTGCCAGGCCCAGGTGAAATGCCAGTGTTCAACAGCTGTTGCAACGAAGTTTAACTCCAGCCCGGCAGCAGTGACACGGACTCACAATCTTAAGTTCCAGGTGAAGAACGTAACTATGGACTTATCCTTGTGCAAAGTGTTGACGAAGGGGGGATGCTTGGGGTGACATAAAAATGATGACATGGATTCGGTAAGGTGAGTCGGTCGGGGTGTGAGTGACAAAGTTAGGGGAATGGACCGACTAGCAGGGAGAGCTGAGATGAGATGGATAGTGGGGAAAAGGGTACACAGCAGAAGCCGCAGGGGAAACCCCTCAGATGATGATCCCAGGGTCGACAAGCCAACGACCATGGGGCAGGCTACATACCAGTGGAAGGTTGCACCCTCCAATGATAGATTCTTCGGAGACTTGTTAAAGCCAGTCCCTACACCACAACACACTCGTGAAATAGGTACACTATGAGTCGCTATGGACATGGTGAGCAAATACTAAACTAAAAGATATTAAAAAGACATTTTAAAAATATGAATAAAATAATACACATTAAAAAACATTGCAATCAAAGAGTAAATAAAGCAATTTTAAATTTAATATATATTATTTATAACACGCACTGAGTGTAGGTTGTATTACGTGAATGCAGTGCGGTAGACGGACTAATGGAAGGGTGTGCTATGCACACGTCAGTGTCAGTTGCTGGCAGAGAGGATGAAGTCGTTGCTTGACATTAATTAAGGGAGTCGGGCAGAAGGGTAGTCAGAATGTGAACAAGGTGACATGCATGGGCTGGATGCCTGCCTGTCTGCCAAGCATACACGCCATTGTCTTGGCTTGCGTGTAGGCTTGAGGTTACAACTAAGCACTCTTTTATTAACACATTCACACGAACTTCGCACATCATAACTATGATGGTTTCTGTTTACAGAGTGCAGCATTTGTATATTCGCTTTGCTGTGAATATTGTCCCATTTCAGTTGACGCAATGCATTTACAAAACACTGCGTACGTACGTGCTAAAGCGAACTCATTAATAAAAGATACCTTATGTGCTGTTGGCCGCACTCAAGGGGCATCTTAAAATATACATTAAATGACTTGCTGTTATTATTTGGATTGATGTGATCACACAATGCAGCGGCGCCTACCATCTATACCTCAAAAAGCTGCGGCGGGTGAGTGATTGATGGCGAGACAACACTGGCGGAGCCAAATTGCGCTTTCAGGTTTTCATGTTGTTTTGATAGGGTCAGCATACTTCGTGGGTATCACCAAAAAGTGCACATGTCAACCTTCTAAAATTAATTATCTTTAAATTAACAAGTTTTTTCATGTTAAATAGGTATGAACGAAATTTTAATGAATGTTATCCTGATTTTTTTACTTTTGGGCATTAAAATAGGCCCAATTAATTAAGCACGAACACTGCTGTAGTGAGGACCGAACCCAAAACAATAACAGCTCGTTAATAACAGGACCCTTTTGTACTTTCAAATAATTGGAAAATTTATCCATGAAAAATTGTGATTTTTGTTATCAGAAACATGTACTTCGTGAACATGTGAAGCAGACCTTGCAGAAATTTTCTTGATCACGTGTGAAGTGGGCTTTTGTTATGTCTGACATAGCTCCACCAACCCTAACTCCCTATTCGCCCCTCCCCATTCCGTAAGAATCTTCTTCTGCTGTCATATGACACATACTTTGCCTAGGTACCTACTGAAATTTTTTGCTATACTTATTGACTGCCTGCTGTGTTTTTTGGTCTTTGATTCATTTCTGACATGATTTTATGACATGTTTAGAGAAATATAGCTATTTATTGACCAGTTTGTTTCTGTTAACGTTAATAAAAGTAATGAGCGGCACAAAGTTTTACTGACCTAATTGTGTCTGTATTTAATTGCCTTTGGCATAAAAACGAAATACAATAATACATTATATAAATGTAACCTAAAACATTTTTTAGTGGATGACGTCAAGTCCTAGTGAAACACAGTTTAAAGTCGATAAAGTATCAAGGATAGCATGCCGTAGATCCTCATTCTGTTCTTCTTACACTGCCTGATGAGCGAACAAGCATCTAAGTATACTGACTCTACACAGCACGGCAACAGACCTAGTGAAACTAAGAAAATGGAGTTAGTGTTTCACTGCTTCATCAGAATGTGCCACTGTGCAGCATAGCGAGTCTGTCATTGGATGTGCCTACTGCCTGTAGAATACTATGGCTTAGTTAACGTATATTAAATGGATTTCCATCAAATTTTCTGAATATCTGTATATTGGCGGCACTTCAGGTACAACAGGCAGGCAGTGGGACAGGCGCTCAGGTCACCACGCTGGTCAAGGCAGTCGGCTCCTCGCAGAGTGTCAGTATCCCTGTGGCGTCAATGACGCTGCCCACAGTGAAGAGCCCACCCCAGCAGAACCCACTTCGTCACCTGGCCCTGCACCAACACTTAGTGCACCGCAAACTACCCCCCCAGAAGGTCGCCCAGCTGGCGCAGGTATGCAGTCCCTCTTTTCCCTTCCTCACAAGTAGTCTCGCATGCTGTCCCCTCCCTTTGGAAGATATAAGCAGTAAGAATGTCTGCTAGTATTATATTTTTGATACAGTTAGATATGAGCCCAGTAGTTGCTCACTACACTAACATTATTAAGGATTCAGTAATATCCTCCATCTAAAAATGGAATGGATATGAAGTTAACTCAAGCTACAGTATGGTCCCGTTATAACAAGGTGTTGTGGTTCCAGGTTTGGTCCTTAATGTATCCGTGTTCTCGCCATAACCAAATTATGGCAATTTAAACCCCAAATAATAAAGTAAAATTTGCTATGAAATTGTTTTTAAACCTAAGTACAGTAAAACCTCTGTTAACGAATAGTCCATTTAACGATAACCATATAAAAGATTTGGTCTTGCCAATTCCCAATAAGAACTCTTTTTTTAACCTGACCTCCAAATATTGAAATGTATTTTGTTTGAAACTGTAAAATTTTCTTTACAACAAAAGACTGATTTCAAAAAACACATGTAAATAATAATACTCTACAAGCGACTTTTTTTTTTTACTTGTCCTTCCGCTGAAAGTATGTTAATATCTAGATGCACAGAATGAAAAAACTGCAAATATACATAAACACCACCTCTTTAGTTTCATGCTTTAATGATACACACATCACACACAATCTGCAATTTGTGTATAAAATGGCAGGCCAACTTGTAGCTGCAACCTTAGCGCTAGTGGTGGTGGAATTCCGTCCCCTGGGTTTGGAGTGACAACCTGTCCGAATGCCTTTTTTCCATGGTGAAAGGTGTGCATACACAAGAGTGTACATCATCAGTAGTATAGGACCACGTGTTTTATTTTTTCACTTTTCCGTTACCTATCTATTGACAGTCGTTTAGAAGTCTGATATTTTCGAACGTAGTTAGTTGTGACTTTTAATACGAATGCATTCTACAGAATATGGCGGCAGATATTAAAAAAACACTAGAAATTTTAAAAAGTTGATGATCTAAGTGATAAAAAGTGAGATATTTCAAACTGTAAATATCTAGAATATCTACTCATTGTATTTCTGCCAGACTATTATTGGAGTCATAAGTGAAGAAAAATATAGTTCATTAACTTAAAAATTTTTCATTTTTTGTTGGGTTGTTAGCTTAGTTTAGGTTAGTTTTATCAGGTAAGGTTATTTTTAGGGTTGTGCGAAAATGCCTTTTTTCCCACAAAACAGAAGCAAAAGAAAATTTGATATTTCATGAAGGTAAAACGAGAATGAAAGTTTTTTTATTGTTATTTTTTTATTTATTAATAATACTAGTTTAAAGGAAAGTTAAACGTAATTCTTAAAATTAGAAAATTTTATATTCAAATCTGATGATACGTCAGTGTGCATGTTTTTTCACAAAGCAGTAAAACAATATCTTGTGACACTGTAATATCACTCTTGGATTTCAGTAGTCTACATACCGATAAATCATTTTGGTGCATTTTCATGTAGCTAAAAATTATGTTTTCATATAACTGAATCTGATGACAAGGTAGGTAGTAGGATACAACATAACTATACTGTATTTGTGCATGTATAAAACCCTAATTTTGAATACCAGTAATCTAAATCTTTTAAAAAAATATTCACATTTGGGTGTAAGTATGGAACAGTAGAGTATCTGCGCAGCATTTTACCTTTAGTTTGCTGCTCATGCTGCAGAGTGGAGTGTCTCCCAAAACGATTCTCTTTGGCCACGTCTCGAGCCGAGACTGCCCGACCATTTCCGAAGTGACGTCTCGTACCAACCAATTTGTGCCATACATATGTTGCGTGATTAGACAACAATAATTTTTCGTTATGTACACTTATTTTTTAATGTACAGTGACTAAAAATATAGTGTTCTAAACTGTGGGTGCTATTATACAAGCGGCAACATGGCAGTAGCCATATGTACTTTCACTTACCATTATTTTTTGGAATGAACATAATGAATACATACCGACGCTACGGTTTGATAGCCCAATTGAATCAGGTAATTTTTGAAGTGGTACATGTACTTGACTTTGTTATGACACCACAATGTTGTTAGTATAATTTTTCTCTCTTCTCGACCATGTTTGTTTACAATTTGCCACACGCTCATTCAACTGCGTGTAAATATATTGTGATGTAATTTTTTTTTTCTAACCCAATTATAACTAAATGAATTTCGGTAAGCTATCGAACGTTCATTTAACTCAAAATATTTTGCTTGTTAACTAATTTCGACAACTGAAATTCTAATCAAAATTTCGTAGTGTTGGGTCTATTCCTAAAACACACAGATTCAGATTCCAACATTGATTCTTAAAATTGGGATTCGATTCTTCGATTCCGAGTCTGATTCTAAGGCTTTCTTTTGAGTTTTTTATCTCATTTTATTTTCTTATACATAAAACCTTCATAGTCCCTTTGAAAGAAATACAATTACATGAACTAGGTTACATACATTAAACACACATATAGGCCTATTTGTATGTTTAGAAAAACGAGATCTGTGCAGTCTGACTAAATTATATAACTTACTAGGCCTTGGAGGTTAGGTTGGTTTTGTTTGGCAACCTAATTTTGTGCATACTGTAATTGATAGTGCACATTTGGTGGGAACACATTTCGTGATCAGCAGTATTTACCGGTACTTACGTAGTAAATATTGTGAGTAAAAATTTACCAGTAAATAGGAACTTTTGGTTATTATAAAAACCGACCAATACAATAGTTTTCCAAGTTCCGTTTCTCTTCAAGTTTTTGTTTTCGGCTTCTGCGAGTCGAACTTTAAAAAAAAATCAATATTTTTCTGCTTTGCCGACATACATTTTAAAATATTTGTGAATTAAAAAGTGATTTACAATAAATGACGGAACAATTTTGCTACATATTCGCTAACGTTTATTACTGTTGCAGTGTTTACTAACTTCAGTAATATTTTGAGATGTCATAGATATGCTATGTTCAGTTGGGAAAGTCCACGCAGGAGACAAACACTAAAGATGGCGGACTATGAAACTAGTAGCGCTATGATGTTCCATTTTCATTATATGGGAATATTTTGGTACTAACTATAATCCATTCTTGCAGCAACCATTTTGTTCTAGTAGTGTCGTACTTCGGACTTGAACGTATTTAACATCTCTGGTCCAGAAACGTAAACAAATGTTGCGATGCGATGATTATGCAATGATTTGTAATTTTTATTTGTGGGGATATAGGCGTTAGTAGCTGTCCTGCATGGTGTATAAGTATTTATTTTGATACTGAATGTAATGCAACGTAATTGTCTAAACAAATGTGACGACAATCATTGACAAACAAGTTTTTATTTTATAGTTGACGTTTACCAGTGGAATTAGAATTGCATTTTTGTGCGCTATATCGGCGACAATGACATCGGAAACCTCAAATAGTTTGCCATTTGTACACAAAATCACTAGCCGATCAGTGATACATGTGAAACTATAATATGTTCACAGGGATGTTTATTTTTTAGAATCGGTCATATTGATTCCAAAACCAGGGATTCGGTTCGATTTCGATTCCAGTGGAATCGATGGAATCGATTGATTCTGGAATCGGAATCGACCCATCACTAAAAATTTGGTTTCGGTATTGCACAACTCTAGTTATTTTACCGTCAAGGTGGTGTTTTTTTTAAATATATTTATTATTACAAGGTAAAAATAGGTTACCTAATAAATATTGGAAAACTTACTAAAAAATGGAAAATTTCGAAGCTAATCAACTACTATTTTCTTTGTGTACAACTGCTTATAACATCTATAGAAATAGTTTTCATTAATAAACTATACCTTTAAAATCTATAGTTTGGTCAGTATGTAGTAAGTAGTGTGACGTGCACTGGCACGTAGCACTTACTTGGCCTCTTATCATACAGTAATTTCAATTTTTTTTGTCTTAATTAATGTTTTTTTTTTGTGTAATAACAAATTAAGTAGTCCAAATTAACCAGGTATAAGGATGTATACGGCGGGATCCAACCTATTAATTGGGGATGCGAGTAGAGAAATTTACATTAAAATTTTCTTTTTAATTTTAAATTTAACTTTAAAGCAAGAGAAAAGCATAGAATTTT
>PNEQ01001583.1:0-17099 GCA_003012365.1 Medauroidea extradentata | reverse complement strand
TCAAATAAGCTCGGAGCCAGCCAGTGCTTAGATAGATTTATCTGGCAGGCAGGTCAGAGGTCACTCGCTAGGAGGCACGAACACGGACGTGCTGGAATGCGGGGACTCGGCAGGGCGTTTCTCGACCGACGTGGGTGGTAGTATCGTGTGTAACAACACTAAAAAGGTGGTGATCCGCGACAGATTGAGAACGCTGCACGTCCCTAATTAATAAAATAATGAATATTTAGCTGGGATTATGAAATGAAATGCTTTGTAAATTTAGCAGTATCTATGTTACGTACAATTTTTAGGTTATAAACGTCAATTAACCAGCTTTTTAGGCACGTTGGATCCCGATGTATCCCTCCGCCGCTCGGCCGAGTGAGTCCGGGTGTTCGCCCAGGAAAGTCAGTTGTGTTTCATCGGAGCTCGTGACCGGTCGCCGGGAGATGGCCGGCTAAGTGTTTCTTGTCTGTAATCAGTCAGTAGCAGTGGTGATACATCGGAGCTCGTGACCGGTCGCCGGGAGATGGCCGGCTAAGTCTTTCTTATTTGAGTTTGTTAATCAGTAACAGTTGTGACCCATCGGAGCGCGTGACCGGTCGCCGGGAGATGGCCGGCTAAGTTTTTCTTGTTTATAATTGGTCAGTAACAGTTGTGTTTCATCGGAGCTCGTGACCGGTCGCGGAAAGATGGCAGGCTAAGTGTTTTGTGATTAGTTGGGGCGTCATGGCGGAAGGAAGAGGACGTGTTGGACGGGGCAGAGGGGTTGTGAAGCCTAGAGGACGGATTCGTTAGGAGAAACTAGTCTTTATTTGTTTCTCTTTTTGGCATACTGCCTTTTTATTTCTAGTAATGTAACCAGCAGTAGGTATTGTTAACCACGTAGTCGGAATTAGGGTAGATAAAGTGCCGGACCAAGTACTACTACCGAGGGAAATGGCAAGTCGTAATCCGTAGACAGAAAGGTCGCCTCAACTATTTCTGGGCGAGCATTCGCAATGTTAATGGCCTGTGACTGTTAAACTGCGTCAAAAGAACGGTTAAATAAAAGAAAGAAAATGCCGATATTATGATTTTTATTTATTTATTCATCTGTAGCTGATTAACCTCACTGCTATCCGGGCATCACAACGACGTAGACGCAAGACGCAGAGCAACAAGCAGCCCCGTTACATTCAGTCGCCACGAACAGGGACATCATTAAAATAACAACACTACAACGTAGACGCAGAGCAGCAGCAGCCCCGCTACATCTGGCGTCCCCGAACAGGGACGTCTAGATAACCAAACACAACACGGCGACATAGACGTACAACGTAGACGAGGAAGCGGCGGCGCCCGCTACATCTGGCGCCGGAACAGGGACATCTGGATAACCAATAACAACAACAACGTAGACGTACTACGAGTAGCGGTAGCAGCGGAAGCGGCACCCATTATATCTGGTCCCCGAACAGGGACATCTAGATAAATAACAACACTACGACGTAGACGCAGAGCGGCGGCGCCCATTACAGTAGCTATTTTAAATATTTACTGCTAACAGTTTCGACATGCGTGATTGGACAGTGAAACAGTCTGCATTCCTACTACCCTGTGCTCCCCCACTCTTTTACTTTCACTATGTCCCTTCCACATGCTCTCACACTTGGGAGAGGAAGCATGACGAGTCACTGCTCATAAGCAAACCACCACTGTTTCTGCACATCCCCTCTCCCTCCAGTACAATATGCAGTTGGCTGCGACGACTATTAGATAAATTACCAGTGACGTTTAATTTTATTTCCCATTTGTAATTTATAACCAGGGTGAAGATATTTATCTACTCCGTTAAATTGTACAATCAAATATGGTAACAACGAAAGCTATTCATTATATACTGTCTTGTAAATTTATTTTGTAATTTCAGTAGCTAAAAAGTGGATGTCGTCTTATATGCCCCAAAATACGGTACAAGAATATACTAACAAACAGTGTACAATTTTTCATGAAGTGAAGTGCATGCTGCTAGGTTTACTCAATCAACAAAAAGATAAGAAAACTCGGTGATGTAATGAACAATATTTTAATTGAAGAAAAATATTTGGAGAGAATAGCATTAGAACTTCATATCAGTCGGTAGCCAGCAACGTCGCATGCATGAGGTTTCCTCGTCTGCGTTGATACTACGCTCCCCGCCTCTTATTAATTGTGTATCCTCTCTCTGTGACATGCAAAGCTGGTCTTTTCCTTCTGTCTTATGATCTTGTGTTTAGTAGCGAAATCCAATGTCTTCCTTTCGCTCTGTAGGTTTGTCAATAATCGTAATGCAAATTTGCTATCTAAAATTATCAATCAACCTAATCAAATTTATGTTTAAGTTTATAGCATTGTGACCACGAATGACAACAGAAATGTTGAACCTGGTCGCATGTAAAGAGTTTTGAGAGAAACATTTTTGCAGGGGATGGTAGGTGGGTGAGTTTGCAAGTCAGAAGAATGTGTCAAGGCGACACTGCAGCCAAATTAAAGGCATAGGGAAGAAAAATTTAAAGGGGGGAGGGGACTTAACTGTGGGTGATGTAGCTACAAGAACAAGTAAAAAGCATGCTTCACACAGTCACAAAATTGGCTTTGAGCTCGCTTCGCATGTCGCCTTGCATGTTATTGCCACCAAAGTTTTTACTATTATTATTATTTAAAAAATATATTGTTCTTGCAAATATATGCCTACTTATATAGAGAACTATGGTATGTATTTCGTATCTCACCTATATGTGGATACTTATTGTATAATTTCTTAGTTTATAGGTCATTGGTTGTATTTTCTAGTTAGTATTGTGCTCTGTATTTTAAAGGAGTGTATGAGGCTGCAAAAGTGTGTTAATGTATATGGCGTGCTTGTAGGTAGCAGCAGGCAAGGGTGGTCTGCCAACGCAGCTTATTGTCCAGTCACCCAAGGCATTGCAAGGTAACGTCACTATGCAGCAGATACACCACCTCGTCAAGACAGTGCAGCAGCCGCACATCACACATGTACGTATGCTACGCTGGTGGCTCAAGAGAAAAAGAGAGAGACAGATAGAGAAAGTGTGTGTGTTGGTTCTGTAGGTGAGAGGTAAAAGCATATTGTGATTAAAATTTTGAAGTGTCTCATTGCCTGAAGTAATTTTTAGTAAAAATAAAACTGAAAATTTATTGGAATTTGCTTTGACATGAAGAACTAACGTATTTCACAGCAAAATCGTCGCATATTTTTTGCCAGATTTAATGTAAAAAAAATCGTAGGTGAGACCATTACTTGAAAAAATTCCCATGGTAAAATTTTTTTAAACTAACATTTTTCATCACTGACCCTATTTACATTAAAGTAAGTCAGTAAATTGGCGGGAATATTGACGTATTGTGAGGCGGTCCACCCACCACTTAGGCCTTTATTATTTCATGTCTGGTTTTTCTTTTATTATTTCCTTATGTTCGACTTGTTGAATTTGCTATTATATATATACCTAATTACTTTGAGGTATTGTTGACAGTTGTTTGGCATTTTATCTGTACCAGTTTTGAAATTGTTTAAATTTTATAAGTATTTAATTTGGTTTGTTTAGGCTGAGGCAACTTTGTGTTTTAATTTAAATTTAATAATATAATTTGCAGCTTAACTGTTATGGTATTGTAACTCAGGGCTGGGTGAATTGTTGGCAAGTATAGTTGGATGGCACAGGTGTGCCTACCCAGTTCCTGGAATCGCTATATTTAGATTTTTAACTGTTTTTCTAATACTTTTATTTTTCACGAAGTGCACGTACGCCACCGCTCGTTGAGTGTGCGAGAGAGACGGTAATATGTTTGCGCGGGCTGGCTTGAGCCAATGGAAGGACACGTGGTTCAAATTTATTTAAAATTATGTTGTAAATTATTATGTAATTATGGTTTTCAAAAGAATATTTTCAATTTACAAGTTGTTTAAAAGTATAAAAGTTTATAATTTATTATTATATTTAATTTAATACTAATTTTCCGTTACGTTTTACCTTGGTGCGCTGGGTGGCCGCTAGAGGCGCTGCAGGGAGAGAATAAGCTTCAGTGGGTCGGCCATATTGACTTGTTGTTTTGGATGCGGACGAAGATGGTCATGTTGAGCAGTGCTTGGGCTGTGTGGGAGCGAGGTGGCGGAGCAGCGATGTATAAGTAGTAATCTTTTAGTCACAGAGTGGAGGGCTCGCACATTTGCGAGAACATTATGGTTGAGATGTCGTGGCGTGTTTTGAACTTTGAAAATTTGTTTTTAATTTTTTTTAAGTTTTGGGGTTGAGATGTTCTCTCCCGGAAGTGTCAGGCTTGGACGATGATGAAGACTATTATGATTGAAATCTAAAGTTTCTGTATGTAACTTTGATTTTTTTTAAAAGTTAATTAATAAAAACAGTCACACCAACAGGTTTTTTAATTTCATGTAGACTACAGCAAACCACTATACGATCACAACTGGCCACGTCAGAGATTAAGTCAACAATTATCTAAGGTAGCGTCATCTTCATTGAAGCTTTAGCACCCGACGCGCTACATATTTTGGTTCCGTGACCAGGATTTGAGGTCAACGATGACGGCAAAGTAACTTCATTTTCAGTTAGCGAAGATGCGTTACATTTCTGGTGCCGTGACCAGGATGTTAGAAGGTTGACAACAATATCTTTATTAAGTATCGCCCGACGAGTTACAGTATGAACCCTAAAACACTAAATTTGTACGACTTACTAGACCTTGGAGTTTATGTTGTTTTTGTTTGGCATCCTAATTTTGTGCACAATTATATATGTTTATTTGGTGGGAACAATTTTGTATTTACCAGTACTTAGTAGTAAAAATTGTGAATAAAAATTTACCAGTAAATAGGTACTTTTGGTTATTAGAAAACAGATCAATGCAGTAGTTTACCATCTTCCGCTTCACTTGAGGTTTTCGTTTTCGGTTCTGCAAGTCTTACTGTAAATAATCTTATATTTTTTTTTTTTGCATTGCTGACTGACGTTTTAAATATTAGTAAGTAGAAAGTGATTTACAATAACGACGGAACAGTTTTGTTGCATTTCCGATACCGTTCGTTGCAGGGTTTACAAACTTCATTTTTATTTTGCGACGTCATAGATATGCTACTTTCAGTTGGGAATGTCCACATGCGAGACAAACACACAAGACGGCGGACTGTTAAAGCTAGTAACTCAGCTGTGTTCCTCTTTCATTCCAGCAGAATATTTCAGTACTAGCTGCAACAATTTTGTTCTAATAGTGTTGTACTTTGTACTTGAATGTAGTTAACAACTCTGGCGCGGAAACGTAAACAAAACATAGACAATTATGCGATGAAAGCATTTTTACCATTTCTGTCATCTTAAAAGTCATTTACACTGTTAGAATTTGGTCCCATTTAATGATTTTTACATTATAACCTTCCCTCAGGTTACCCTTCCCCACATTTTTTACAGTTTTTTACTGATCCCTTGAGAAGTGTAATTCAGGGGTTCCACTGTATATTCATTCCTCAATGAAATTGCACTCAAAGTTTATAAAGTGTCACACACGACTGTAGACACACAGTACCATGATCTCGAGATATAGACAAGATGGCGAGCGAGTGACGGTAGCGGCAGCAAAAGTTCACAGTCTACATAGTTTCAATACGTATCTCCTTGACTAAGTGTTAAAGCATATTTGTTTACGTAAAATATATTTTTGTTTCGATGCTTCGAGGAAGTTGCGTTTATAATTTTCACTTCCATAACATTAATAAACGATATACATCACTAAGACAGGTCCTTGTGTAAACAGTGATAAAATAGCTCTGTGTCACAAAGAGGAGGAACACAAATTTAAATACCGTAAAACCCCACTCGTACGGCACTCAGTTCGTACGTACAGATTTTTGCGAACAATGAAAAAATCGAATGAAAAAAAAGTAAAAATTTTAGTAATTGAAAATGTGTTGCGGAGATCTATTAAAACATAGTTACCGGTATAAGTTGCAATTTGTATAAGCAGTGTAGGTGTACGAGCTCAACCCTCAAATAATATGTTTCGCAATAAAAACTGCAGGAAAAAGGCAAAAATTCATTTAAGATACACCGTTGGTGACCGGCGCTTAAGTCGCAGAGCACGAGATGGATCACTGACCTGCCGCCAACTGTTTCTCAGAGTGGCATCCGGTTCTCTCTCTCTCTCCACCTCTTTCTCTCTCTCTCTCTCTCTCTCTGGCGACGTCATGTGGCTAGATGCGCCATGTGCTGCTCATCACAGCTTATGCCCCGCCCATCGCTGCCAGCCAATGTCGGCACTGGGTGGGCGTCACAAGTGAAAAAAAAGTTGTAACTCCTCCATTTTATTTCTCTTCTCCCCCCTCGCCTGATGAATTACATGCTACACTGAGGCCGTATATTTTGATAGTCATTTACTGTTAATTTTACTTGTTCGTTTTTTTCTGACATTGGAAAATTTCACTAATCTATGTTGTATCATAGGAAGTAAGATATAATACTTCATTTTCTCACAAGAATCGTGTAAACTGTATCGTATTAAGAGACATTGCACAACATGTTTTCGTTCATTTTAATTGACTTTGTATTCTTTTCTGAAGAAATGAAGTATAATTTAAGTCGGAAGATGTATTATCGCACTATATAAACGTTAACTTAATACATAAAAAAGACATGAATACAACAACTTTTCCCACTTAAAGAGAAACCAACATGCCTTGTTAATAATTATTGATGTTTAGAAGTTATTGACGTACATTTTGGCCATTATTTTGTTTATATTGCAGCATCCTATCGAAAGGATTACTCTTTATCAACCTGAAACACTGTTAAATGTCTTATTTGCCAGTGGCATAAGTAAACACGGCAAATATTGCATGCCGCATGGAAAGTTAATGGCGACGTTGTGTTCGTGTTTTTCGTAGTTTTATTTACTCGTTTATTGTTTACGCTCACATGGAGTGTTAATTTACTTTGAATTTTTTGGCGTATTAAGAATACCTGCATTTGGATAAGAGTCTCTTGAAAACGTGTTCGTATACTCCGAGACCTCTTACTGAAGCTGGATTCACAACCACACTTAACGTACGTATGAACACACGCATGCACGTTAAGTATTAGAGATTGAATTTACAACAATATTTAATCTAGACATGCATCGAAATTGTTTATGTCGGTAATAGATTATCTTTTTTTTTTTTCCCAGCAAATTAAATAATTTATAACTGCACAGTAAGTGATTTTTCAATACAAATTAATATTTCATTGTGTCTTATGCTTGCACTTGCTGCATTCATAACCACCACTTAGCGTACGTACGAAGTAGAAAGTTGATCAACTCTACTACGTACTTAAGCACGCTATGCGAGGATATGAATGCTGGCATGCACACTCTGTGTTTCTACTTTTACGTGTACGTACGTTCAGTGGTGGTTGTGAATCCAGCTCACGTCTGGGAGGTGAGAGGAGATGCAGTCAGGCTGAAATTCAGTCCTTTCGGTTCGTAGAGACAACTCAATCGTACAGACAAATTTTGGGGAACCGTATCCGTAGAATCTGGGTTCAACTGTAGTTAAAACATGGGGAAACATAATTTTCAACTGTACAAACATTTGGTCTGTTCTTGTAGGTACTTTATACAAATGAACTGAATTGGATCATACATTATATTTTATAAAAAGTTTTCATTTCTACATGTTTTGAAAGGGACTAAATTATAAACTGGAGGAAATTTTACAAACTGTTGTGGATCTCTCGCATCATAGACCGGTGCCGAACCGACTACGCTACGAAATCAGCTTTTTTAAAACTGAAAAATTGAAGGAATCTTCTCATGAAAAAATTGTTTTGATAAATGGAGGATTTCATATATTCTGGTAAAAAAAAGGTTTTTAAGTAATTTAAATTTTGTGTAATTTTATTAAGTGACAGACATACATTACATACATATTAAAATTTAATAATAATGTATAATCAAAACGTTTTGCACTGTTTTTAATATTTTTAAACACCGAAATTGGCAATTTGTATTCACAATTTTTAGGGGTCTTTAATCGGTATGTTCAATTTGCAGCCCTTTTTCTCTCTCTTTCGCTCTTTCTTCCTTCTCTGTGATGAATATGGGGAGAGCATACATAGGCCTACATGCCTTTCAGCAGATGGTAGCAAGCAGACACATTATGAGGGTGTGTTTCGGTCACAGGTGTCAACTGCCCAGGGCACTGCAGGCCAGGTCATATCACACACAATGCTGGCTAAGGCTCCACAGGTTTCAGCTGCCACTGGCCGCCTTATTTCTGCAAACCCTCAGCAGGCCGGCCTCAAGCAGATACAGGTGAGCATTCTTCCACTTACCTATCATTCAGGAGCGTCTTCTTCTGAAAGGCCCGGTTTAAATTGCTTGTCTAGTCATTCTGTTTACAGTTTTCCAGAAATAGTTTCATGAACAAGCTTTGTTAATTTACATTCCCCTCCCCCTATGTACTTCTACCAAAGTTGTGAAACTCTTCAGGAGCACGTAAACACCAAGAAGTAAAGAAAATAACTACATAAATTTTAGACACGTGTTTAGCCACCTATTACTGCATGATATATTCGTAGGGACTTACATGCAGCTGCAGTATTGTGAAATTCATTATCAATACTGTAAAGTGTATGGCAGGATTGGGCCTACCTACAGTGGAACCCCGTTACTACGAGAGTTCGTAACAGCATAAAAAATTGTCGTAGTTACGAGTTGTCGTAAGAACAGAATTTTTATATAAACAAACAATTTTCTAGGTTATTGACGTATGTGGGATAGAATTAATAATAGCACAGTTTACCTTGGCTAGTATCTCTGCTATTATAAAAGAAGACTGCCAAAACGATAAGCATGTGTTTATTAGGCGTAACATTCAATAATTTTATTTATTTCACGATTTTCAATAGCTTTTTGTTACCATTTTCACTCGCTACAGCAGTGCAAAACGTAAGGTAAACAAAACAAAAATGGAAATATAGCGAGACGGGGGAGGCGGCAACTAAAACGAACATCACTGCCAGCTCACTTGTGATTGGCTGGAACAAAAAACGCTGCACCAATAAGATCTTATAAATGCACTAACAGAAGACGTGCGGCTGTTCGTACATCTTATTTATCCACTCCAACATCAATTTCGCTAAAATATAAACCTATCGTTAAGAAATCATAACATGTAACGTATAAAAACACGACACAAGAAGATTCAACTCCAGGCCTTCAAAAGAGATCCAAATGTTACCTTTTCATGCATTGCCATGATTGGGCAAATCTAACGTGTTCTACAAACAACTAGGTTAAAGTTGACCCTCAATTTTCATGGAATTTAAATTGGCCGTATGACTGGTTAAAAATGAACTGGCCCAGTGTGTAAATAGCAACTGGCCGTTTCTTGGTCATTGGCATTTCTTCCTTCCGAGATTGGCCCAATCACTTGGGCCAATGTGTAAATCCGGCCTTATAATAAAACCAAGATAACGCAAGTGATGCTGTGTACTCAGTCCACGTGCTACTTTCGCTTTCATGTTGTACTAAGATGGCGTCAATAACAATCGAGGTCGAGTCGAGCAAGTCACGGCAGCGTTGCCAGATGCAACTGCATTTCCATTTCCACCGTTGCCATATCTCGCGCTTTTCACTCTGCCACGCTGAATGATGATTATCACATGTGCTTGTATTTATTATGTTTACTTGTAATTTTAAAAAAATAATTTTGCGCTGTATATTGTTGATTGTTGCTTCTGAATCTCTCGTATCTACGAACTTGCTCATGACAATACATCTCGTAAATACCGAACATTGTATATTAAACTGCATACACAAACTGACGGTGCATTGCAATACACTCGTAATTACGAATGCCTCGTAATTTCCCATACTCGTAGTAATGGGGTTCCACTGTATTTGTTTGTGGGTGTACTTTTTCTTTTGTCATTTATTTATGATGACTTTGCGGCATCCAATTTTTTTACTAGGGTGCCACCACTCATTATATTTGCCTCCAGACTGTTGACATGCCTCTGCAACAACCTGCTAGGTGTCTGTTTCTGTTGTGATTTCAAAGTGGAGGCTAATGCCCCCAGTGGTATGCAAGAAATTGTAAATAAATTATGCCTGCCTGGGCATAAGAATGTAAGTACCTGCCTTGCCAACAAATCAATACACCATGTGTTTGTCAACCCTACTGTGAGTGAATTTTAAGTTGGTGGGGTTCAATATTTATTTTGTTTCATCTTTTAGTTATTTAAGTGTATTCAAGAATGTACTTTTACCCTGTGAGGTCACTGAAGGCAATCCTGGAGAAGCAAGACATATTGTCAGAGGTTTCAACAGGTCTTTATTTACCTTAGAAGTTCCTATTTTTGAATGTGGCTAAAAGTCACTTTTCTACACAACTGGTCTTTAAAAATCCCTTTTTTTTTTTTTTTTAATTTCCAAGTGGAATATTTAAACTTCTTAGGAAATATACATAAAATTAAAATTATAAGGCAAGTTTTTTTTTACCTAGTTACGAAAGTTTATCCTAATAATGTTATATGTTTTTAAGCAGTTTAGTTGTAGAATTGTGGGTGTGAAGTATACCTGCTACCATTCTGGCTGAAAAGAAAGGAAACCATTGCTATTCGTGCAATACATGTTGGTTCCTAGTTCAAGGAAGTTGTTCTACAATTAAAGCATACCAAATGTTAATAATACAAACTACGGTATGTATATTTTGTTCAGTACAGAGAACCCTCGATAACTCGGACTAAAAGGGGGGAGAAGCTGTCCGAGTTACGATTTGTCTGTGTTATCACAAGAAATGTGAGGAATCCAGTACGATATCATTTCTACAAGCAAAAGAAGCGGCAATGTATACTGTTTTGTACGTATCAATTTACAGAAGGTCACTGTTACAGGAGAACTATAAAAGAAAGTATGTCAAACAACCTGGGCCGGCAGATTCTTTTTTATTTATTTTTTATGCTACTTCTGGCTGATCTTTTTTATCTGTGCTAGAAGCTGGCACCAAGGCACCCTTCTACCACATAAAGGTTCTCACCCCCTTCTCTCGTCTGGCTGACGACAGTCTGTGCGTGCGTGTGAGATAAGCTAGGGTGGTAGATCGCGAGCGGAAGTAGTCAGGTCAACCGGTACAGTCTCAACAGAAATAAAAACACCGCACGTGACAACACGCAACTCACGAGATGTTTACGTGAAAAATTGCTCTACATCAGTATGTCACAGTGTCTGCAGCCAGCTGCTAGTTTCCTTCGAGAAATTTTTTTTCCAGGGCCTCTTTGTTAGAATAAGAGGCCAGGAGCAACGTAAATCTCAGTCTACCTTTCCTCTCTCTTTATTATTATTATTATGATTATTATTATTATTAGTTGAAGTCGCGGCCGTGGTTGAAGTGATAATGTGCGCGCCTGTAGGCCTCCCTTCATACTATCTTACCTTGGCTGCGTCGTCATAGATCAGTGACGTCTTTACACACTCTTTACACTTAAAATAAATTTCGCAAATACCATCAACATTAACGGGAACGCAATAAAAGCCCATTCATTTTAACCATTTAACTTTTTCAAAATCGAGGCCCTCTAAATGTGCGACCCGAGGCAGAAGCCTGTTTCTGCCCCCTCCCCTTTTTTATAATTTATTAACCCCTGTTTTATTTTTTCGATATCGCGCCGGCCTCTAGCGTAGTGGGTTAGGTGCCAGTTTACGGTGCGAGAGGCCCTGGGTTTGAATCCTTGCTCGGGCATGGATGTTGCTTTGTTCTTTCACCTAATTTCACCCTCATCGGCTTGTAAGACGTCGTTAAAGGGCCGTAAAACCCTCTCACCACCTTGCCTACATTGCAATGCAAACCAATGGCTTTTAATTTTTTTTTATTAATACCCGGAACAATTTATTTTGCAATCTTGAATTTATCGCACATACCAGAACAAAATAAATTTCCCTTTAGGTGCTATTGTGACCTGTAGTTACCGTCCAATTCACCAGCATCATACTGAAATGTTTATTTACGACGCACTTGCGTGTGTGGCCCGCGCGGCAAAGTGGGAGGAGAGATAAAGAAGGGAGTTCTGCCTGCTGAGTTGCATCTCCACTCGCGCGCCTCGCTAGCAACATTTAACTACACGGAACTTGCCAGATATTTTACGGTGGGATTATTAAAGGCTACGTAATGATGAGCAACTGCTTTTGAAGCATAATACTGTTATTAAATAAAACGTGATGGATTTAAATGAGACAGACACAACTTTCTTATGACCAAAAAATAATTTAATTAAAATTAATTCGGTTTTTTGAAATTCTGTCCGAGTTATCCGAAGTCCGGGACATCGAGGTCCAAGTTATCGAGGGTTCACTGTATGTGTACATATTTCATATTTATTTTTCTCATTCAATGACAAAATAAAAGTGTTATAATGTAACTAAAAAAAAGTATTTTGGTGATGATGTTGTTGGTCAGCAACATTTTTTTTGTTTATTTTAATTTAGTTCTATGTACAGAGTGTGACTTATAGGTAAGAAAGAAAAGGGAGAGTAGAGAACAATGAAGAAAGCAAATAATTCTAATAATCATAGGTCCGGCAATCAGTGGTTTTCCCAATACAACAATATAAATTTTATTTTCTCCTCCTCCCCCCTTCCCCCCCCCCCAGATTTACGTGTATGTGGCAGCATTTATATACATAAATATTTCAGTTTTCAGTAATAAGTCTAGTCTTTTTAAATCAAATTTCTACATATTCCTGAAAAGTAAGTGCTGTGTCATCACAATGTGTAACTACATAATGTTTTTCATCAAGATGTTAGTATGAATCTCCTTTTATTTTAATTTGGGAAAGCCTGTACTAATATAAGTGATGCCTGGTTAGTTTTCTTGGTTTTAGAGAAGAGAAGTTGCCTATTAAAGGGAAAATGGGAAAGGGGGTTCACCAGAAATTATAATTGTTTAATAATTTTTATATTTGTGCTTTGTACAATACGTATATGTGTTGTAAACACACATTGTGACTAGTTTTTACTGCAAAGAACATTCTTTTTTTTTTTTTTTTTTTTTTTTTTTTTTTTTTTTTTTTTTTTTTTTTTTTTTTATAGTGTCAAAATTTTAAAAAAAAAAAAACTGTTTTTTGCTGGAAAGGAAAACTGACGTACTGAAATGAAATAATTCACACTAAAGAACAGTGTCACGAGAAACTTGAAGACATGTATAAAAGTACTGTAGCATTTAATTATTTTTGCATTATTAGACATTTTCGGTCAATTAACAATCTTTTATTTAAAATTTAGTAACTTAAAAAAATTTGGTTTTCTTGTTAACTAATGATCTGTATTTAGTCTCTTATTGTTGCTAGGCACTTATAAAATAATTACTGTAGGTTCATATCTAACCACATAAGAATGTATTGTTTCATTATTAAGTAAAAAAATCTAACTTCTATTTAATTATCAGCCTACAAATCATAAATACTAGCATTGTTTTGTTATGAAGGAAAAAAAGCCATTATTTCAACTTACTTTTTGCTAAATATCGGCCATGATCTGAAGGTTAGCCATCTCGACTGGTGTAATACAGTCAACTCTAGATTATACGACCCCGGGAATAACGACCCTCTCGAAGTAACAACCCTTATTCCAGGAACTGTGGGGAAAAAAAAGATTAAAAAATTGTAATTCAAAGAAAATAGCATAAAATGGCGGTGCATTTATTATGGCCGCAAGTGGTCGCAGTTGTTTCTCGAAAACTGTACTGCAACACACAGCGTGCTTGTTCTAAAAATATACGTTGCTGTCCCTTCCTCCCTCGCGACGCGATTATCAGCCGGCCGGCCCGAATGCCCCTTACCATTCCCCGGCCGGTCAGTTACCTGCCCGCCTCTTTCCCACCACCCGGCCAACCACTTCAATAGTTTGCTCACCTCTTCTTCATCATGTGCGCGCTGTAACTTTTTTGCCACCGATTTCTTGTGCCTTTGGACACGGTAGGCTGCCTTTGTGCCTGTGATATTACGATTATACGTTGTGTTTATTTAAGCTTTATTACGTTTTCCGTTTTGTTAACTAAATGCTATTAAATATAATTGCCATCATGTCATTTAATGGTATATACACTAGGGATGGGTTGGATCCATAAATTTTTCGGTTCTCGGTTCTCGATTCTTTCTAGCTGTCAATTTATATAGTGTTATTACTGCTTTAATTTTTAAAAAAAGTTAGTAAAATTTAAAATTAACATTTTTTATTCACACATTAGAAACAAACTCAAAATATCAATAACTTACACAACTTACCTATCTTGTACAGTATGCAGAGAACATAGCATTAAAATTAAATTTACATCTAGCCTGAGCAAAAAGTAAAGGAACTGTTCACTCTCCAATTTTTTCAATACTATTATCAAATCTTGCAGAGCTGCATTCCGTACTAACATTCTAAATATAGCTTATATTTAAGTGATTTACAAGACACAAAATGCAATGCTGGAAAATGAGGACAATATAGTGATATCTAATTAAGTACTAGTTCCAATGAATAGGAAAGATAATTAACTTTTCAGTTAAGCAGCTTACTTAACTACTGTAAATTCTTATTACAAAATATAAGCATCTTAACCCTTTCAGGATCTAGCCTATTCCTCTTTGAATCGCATATTGCACCTGCTGTGCTAAATGCACGTTCACTCGACACAGTTGATGCCGGTATGCAAAGATATTTCTTAGCAAGTTTTTTGAGACTCGGGTGCTTTGAGTCATGCCCGTACTGACCAACTGCCCTAGGGTCACATTCTGGATTTTATGTCTGCTCATCAAGATAAGAACTCAATTTTTCTTTAGCACTAATGCTTGAGTAATGCATAAAAATATTTGAAGAAGGAAGTGATAGCTTGTACAAGGCCCAAATGTCACTACTACTGTCATGAACCTGAGGAGGAACAAATGGTGGAAGGTTTCCTTGGCTTGCTTGACTCGAACACAATTCACTATCTACAGTTTTCTCCTCCATTTCATGAACTAGCGAGTCTTTCACAGAAATCAAAAATTCTTCATCACAACAAAGAACATTCATTTAAAATTGTGGATCTAATATGGTTGCTTGCACCATTAAGTCATTGGTATGAATAAACGCAAATTCTTTTTTAACCATGCAAGGAGGTCATTTTTCATGCCCTGAAGACCAATGCCTTTGGGTACCGGAACTTCCAAGTGGCACTCTTATCAAGTGTATAAGTGGTATGACCTGTAAAGGAAAGTAATAAAAACTGCAATTAAAATGTTACCATCTTAACAGGGTAATTATGTAAATTATGCTGACTATTTTTGCCATCGGTTAGAGTCTGGCATATTAATTTTAAAATTATGACCTAAAAATAAAAATTTTATTGTTATTTATTTAAGTTTTGCAGATATTTTTATAGCCACCCCTCTTATATTAGCATTATGGACACTACAGCCAAAATAGCTAGGCCTACTCTACGTAATTAAAAAAAAGTTTGAAAAATGTTAGAAAAATATCTTACCTCAGAAATAGTGGATGTATTTTTACTGAACTGCCAAGTTGCTGTGTCAAAAATCTCAGTGACCTCAGTAAGGTGTTCCATTTTTCTCCACTCTTCTGCTGTAAGTTCAGCACCAGCAGCTATATTTGCTTCTTTTCGGCTGCTGGCCATGATGATGGCATTATTCTGCTTGAATAATCTCTTCATCATATGCAAAGTACTGTTCCAATGAGTGGCTACATTTTGAATCATTCTGTGCTGGGGCAAATTAAGCTGGTTTTGGCAGTCCTTCAGAATTTTGGTATTTTTGTGAGTGCTTAAAGCTGGAAGCAATTTTTTTGCATTTTGGTACTAACTGATTTTTGACTACCGGATTATCCAAGAAAGCTTTTTTAATAACAACCTGAAGAAGGTGAGCAGAACAAGGAACAGGCAAAAAGTCGGAATCATCTAGTGTTTTAGTGATGTCACTACCACCATCCCTCAAAATTGCCACTACTTTTGTAAGCAAATTCCACTGAGAAAGTCGAGCAGAAATAAATTTATGGATGTTCTCAGCAGAGTGGCTTATTTCTTGAAAAGGAATTACTTTAATAACTTTGTGGCATAATTCGTAAGTTGTTCTACCAGTGCCCTTGTGATAAAATTGAACAGTGAGTGACATGTAGTCATTGGTGGCACAAGATGTCCAAAAGTCAGTTGTAATGACAACGTACTCAACATTCGAAAGTTCATCAGATACTTTTTTTGAAAGTTCTGTGTACACTTTTGTAAGGTGCTCATTTGACAACTCTTTTCTTGTTGGAAGTGTGTATCTTGGCTCTAAGTGATTAATGACTCTTCTAAAACCTTTGTTTTCTACAACTGAAAGAGGTTGCATGTCCAGGCATATCATCTCCATTATAAGCCTGGTGATTTTCTGGGCTCTGTAATCTCGTGATTTGAATTTTTCAACTCTGTCGTATGTTTGGGGTAGTGTTGGTTGCTTGGCAGAAACAGCATATCTGATGAATTTTGGTGTGGCATTTTTGCTATTACAATAGAGATTTGGTATTTCCAGATGATTGCCCCGTTTCACCTGAATTATCAGATTCACAATTATCATCAGTTAGTTGCTGAGGCACATATGTGTCTGCAGATGTACAGGGTTCAGAAAATATAGATGATGTGGAATCTTTCAAATGTGCCTCTCCTGTACATACAGTAGAAGTAGAAATGTCTTTGCAATATAACATGTTGATGTAGGTCCACTGCGCTCTGAAAAGTATGCCTCAATATATTTTTTTTAGTTACAGACTGACTGGAAGTAGATGCTACCTCGGTATTGGCACTGCCTGTAACAATCTGGGTGCGAGAATCTAATGCAGTTGAACTTGACGCTAGTTGGAGGTATTAAAGTGAAGTTACCTTTAGGCGTCTTAGTTTGGCCCCTGGGAGCAGGGTGCTTGTGGCTCCGTAAACAGGGCTCTTGCTGGGAAGGGTCTCGGGTGATGAGGTTGTCTGATTTCAAGGATGAGCCTCTGGGAGAGTAGGTGGGGCAATACTGTCTTGAATGGATTAACGAGAGGGAGAATTTCCCACCTCGAGGCCCAACAGA